>PVKB01003936.1:0-168872 GCA_004027205.1 Ctenodactylus gundi | reverse complement strand
GATTCCAGAGAACTGAAAATGGGGGCAAGGAAATGGGGTGCTATTGGAAGGGAATTTGAAAACGACTTAGTTGTGGGGAAGGATTGGGTTATACAGGTGGCATTGCTCAAAGGGGTGGAGTTTAAGAGAAAACCGTGTAGATTCCAGAGAACTGAAAATGGGGGCAAGGAAATGGGGTGCTATTGGAAGGGAATTTGAAGTACTTTTGTAGGAAAGGAAATACCACCGCTGTGTGTGTGTGTTTACAGTAATCCCGCGGATAGGGGAGGGTGAGGGCCCAATCTGCACACCGAGAGTCACTGGTCTTTACCCCAAGGAGGAGTGTGGATATAGATGTGGTAGGTAGGTTAGTAGAGCTCAAAGAACAGGATGCGGTGGTGAATTAAAATGGAGAAATGGAAGGCAGCACGAGAGGCTTGAAGAGAGTATCGCCTTACCAGGGAGGTGCTATAGATCGCAGGGCATTCCTGAAGATCTACTTGAGATTTATTTTCATAAAACTTGAAAATGATTGGTCAGCACACATGTCACATTTAGCTCCGCAGACACAGGAACAGAAATAAGCCAAGGGTTGTTTTAATCAGAGTTGAAGTCTGTATGAATGATGGAGGGAGGGTAAGGGGATATGCAGAGTGGCCTTGCCGGTCTGCAGAATTCAAGCAGGAAAGAGTGAGAACACGGGGTGGCAGCTATGCAGGGCCTCCCCGGCACTGGCAGAGCTGAGGAGTCCCTGAGAGGTACAGTCTTCCCGGCCACATCAGTCAGCCCTGTCCTCATGCCACTAGGACTGCGCCTGACAAGCCGTGGTCACATCTCTCTGTTTGTACTTCGTGTCCTCTGACCACCATATAACACCTTTTGACTTCAGTGATACTGTACATGGGGTGATCAAAAGATACAGTAAATGATAAATATATTCCTTTATAAGACACATTGCCATTAATCTCAAAATTCTCTCACTTTCAACACCTTTCATTCTTGACACTTTTTATGGAAATTTCTATCAACTGAAAATATTACAGTGTGTTCTCCACTTTTTTTCTTTTTGAGCCAACGTCTTGCTCTGTAGTCCAGGCTGGTCCTGAACTCACTGTATAGCCCAGGCTGCCCTCAAGCACACCGCAGTCCTCCTGTCTTAGCCCCTCCCAAGTGCTGGCCTTGCACTTTCCAGGCAAGTGCTCTCATCACTGAGGTTGGCATCCAGCCTCTGTTACCCATCTTACTCACCGGATCTGGTACCATGGTATTTCTGGACTTTGAGTCAAAATAGATATGAAAGGTAAATGTTTTGAATAGATTCAGCCATGGAAACACAACTAAACAAACTCACGGAAGAGGACTCATCCAGAACTTCATAAAGTGGCAAGAGCCACGTGTTAGAAGTGAGGGGCACATTTGGAGGGGGATTAATGACATGTCTTCACCGAATGGGTTTTACTAAACATTCACCATATTTTCCTGGCTTTTCTCTAGCTCAGCGGCCACTCCTTTCCAGTCTGTCGTGTCCCCTCTCCTTCCTTGATCGCTGAATACTGGTAGAACCCAGGATTGCTTATAGGCTCATGCCCTCCCTTCTGCTTCTGGCGGGATGATCGCATATGGTTTCGGGACAGTGCCACTTAGAAGCAGATAGTCGCCACATTTGACTATCACAAATGGTCTCCAGAACTGCAAACTCAGATACCCAGTTGCTACTGGCAGAGGGTCTCTGTTTGCGGTATAGCGGACATCCCTGAATTAACACCCACTGTCCATCCAGCTTCTCAAGCTGAAACCTTACGTGCCATCCTCTCTGTTCCCACATCCAGTTCACTTACTCATTTATTCATTAATTCAACCCTGTGCTTCAATAATACATCAAGGGATTGTTCTGGATTCTGGCAAACAATGGAGGAAAAATCAATTTTGTCCTCCAGAAATTTAAATGTGTTGTGAAGAGATCGAAAATAAACCAAGTAAAAGGGCACTGAAGCAAGTATGGCAGGAAGGAGGACACGCCTCAGTAAAGTTCTGGGACCAGACACCAAGGTGGTCTTGGTGAGGAAGGAGAAATGACCACTGGGTTTAGGCACGCAGAGGCAATGGGGGTGTCAAAAGACATTTCAGAGGATGATGGTCATAAAAGTGACACCGGAGTAGGTGTGTAAAAAGCCACGAGAAGCACTGGGAGCAAGGAGTGTCAGCTGCTCTGGAGGCGGCATGTCTACGAACAGAGGAGAAGGCAAGGCCGAAAAGAAAAATGGCACCGAAAGACCCCGTTACAAAAAGTGCGGAAAGAATCACACCAAGTTTCTATGACGACAGGTAAAAATAGAGATGATGCAGGGAGAATTCTTGGACGGGAGAGCACAGGGGGTTGGCCTCAGAAGGGTGGCAGAGCTGGGTGGCAGCACCGTACGACAGGAGAATGGTTAGCGTACTGGGTACGCACACTGATGCTTGTTTGATGTGGGAGGTGGTAAAGTCCCTCCTGCTTACGTCTAGTTTTCAGTGAAGTTAGAAGCAAGGCCAGCACTGGGAAGTAAAGATCCAGAGGTTTCCAAAAAGAGAAGGTGGACACCGAGCAGTCGTCTAGGATAGAGGCAGGTGCAGTGGACTAGAGATGGGTGTGACCGGCAGAAGGCCTGGAAGGCACTTGAGGCCAGCGTCGTGACTGAAAAAGGAACCCAGCACTATGCTTGGGTCAGCTGGGTTGTCATTGCCCAGTATAAAATCCTTTGGTAACTTCCCGTCGGATTTAGAGTGGACGAAGCCCAAACTCCATTTGTTCAAACACGTAAGTCCGCCAGAGCCCTGTGCGCTGGTCTGTACCTACTTACGACATCTATCTCAGTGACCAGGATGGCTTCCCAGACTTCTCTCCCTTCCTGGATCAGAATGACCTGTTTCTCGTTTAGCTTTGGCACTAGCTCTTCTTTCTGTCCAAATTCTCCTTCTCCTTATCTTCCTGCTGTGGCTCTTTGTAGGCGTAAGATTTTATCTCAAAGATTGCCTCTCAGAATTAGCTTGCATGACTCAAAAGCAGTCCCCCACTTGTGTTTGATTCTTTTCAGTTTTTACAGCTGACAACGCGGTCCTTGCGGCACCTTGGCGAGTTCCTAAGAATGGTATTGGTAGACTCAGTGAATATTTGGAATAAATAACTGGGTGAAGGAATAGTCGCATCAGATTAACTGCTAAAAGTGAAAATTAATTAGGCCTCAGAACTAAAATATTTATAAAGTATTAGTTTTGTCTTCTGTTTTCACTCAAATTTGTGAAAAGTAAATAAAATCACAAATGAAAAATCAAACACAGCGAACATCCCGTTCTGAGTTTGCAGCAAACAGGGCAGATATTCAAAACAGAATCCTTTCAAATTAAATTATTGCAGAAATCTCTGACCTCTCAGCTGAGTCACTGTTTATTTTTTAAGGAACTTAACGTCCTTGGAACAATGTTTCCTCAGCTTTGTAGAAGTAGGGGTAAAAGAACCCAACTCTAAACAGGAGAGAGAAAAATATTAAGCAACGGGCAGTATCAAATTTGTTGTGAATTTGATATTATAAATAGTTTCCTTTTTTACTCCTTAGAGAACCTCTTTGGGAGTTTTATATCAGGACTGGTTTCTGTGACGACACAAGTTGAATCATTTGTTTTATTAAGTTTGAATTCCTAAAGACTCCCTTAGCTCAGCAGTCTTCAAATGCATTTCAGCTTCCTTGAACCTGCCGGTTCCACGGGCAGAATGTCTACTGCTCGTGTTCCCTCAGCTAAGTTGATAACTTATCAATACCGCTGTTTATTTTATTTGGTTTTGCCTCTGACATCTCTCTTCAGGGAAGCTTGTTGAACATCTGCCTGCTACGTCCTTTTGTCAGTTCATGCAATTCAGTCTGCTTCTAAAGCTCCTGTCAACCTGCTGCATTAAGCCAAGTCCTTAACTAAGATATCTAAAAGCAAGTTCTTTCTGCCCTCAGTACTGGCCTTTCACACAGCTACATACATCTGTGAGGTACTGTCGTTGGCGTAATTGACTTTAAAATGCAGAATTGTTTTACCACATGTCTTTCACATGAGCCGGTACTCTTGCAGTATTTTTGTTCTTTGACACAACCTCAAAGTACTGTTTAGCAGCTGACAGTACCTTTGGCTTTGGTCTCCTAATTTATAAATACAAGCTTGGAAAAATTCTGGGTTTAATTTTGAGTAACTGTGTGACTTGAAAGTAACAGAAATGTACTTCATTCAAAAACATTTCATAAATAAGAAATATATTCCTTTTGGCAGATTGTTTCCTCATCCTAAATTCTGAATTAATAAGTTTTGCTGGATTTTAGACACCTAAATCATATGTTCTTAAGAAACATCTTTATCTAGGAGCCTGCTAGAGGGAAAGACTGAAGTTTCTAAAATTCTGCCTTCACTTAGTTTGCAATTCAATATATTTTGATAATCTTGTATGAAAAATTGACCTCAAAGTTTCTTAATCGTAAGCCACGCAGAGTACTTTGCTTTCAAGTTAGACTTTCAAAAGAAGACAAGAGAGAATGATAGTTAATAGGTTTTGTTCAATTCATTGAAAAAATTATTTTTTTCAATTAGTAATTCATTACTGCTTTCTCCCTGCCTCAGCTTTTTAGTTAGCGTTTGTTATGATTTAGATCTGAAGTGCCGCACGTGTTCGGTGTGGGGTTTTGGAAGGCCACTAGCACTAAACTAGCACTGAAGTCCTCTGGGGACTAATCCGCCTCTAAGGAGTTCGAAGCTGACGTCCTGTTAGGAGGGGAGCCTCTTGCAGGAGGTGCAGGGAACCCGGACTGTAGCTCAGGAGGGTGTGTCCCTAGCTGTCGCCCTCCGCTCACTCTCCCTTGCTTTTTCTTTCTGGTTGCCATAGGTCAAGCAGCTTCCCCCGCAGGCTCTTTCATTATGCCGCTTCCTCCTCCGCAGTCAGCCAGCTGTGACTGAAACCATGAGCCAAACTAAATCAGCTGTCCTTTAAGCTACGGGTGCCGGGTATTCTGGCCCAGTAACAGAAGAGTGACTGATACAGTGCTGCTCACAGGATAAACCAGCCAGCCAACCAACCTTCGCGTTTTCCACTCTCCACTCCATCTGCATGCCCCATGGGCACCTCACGTGCAGCTCCTGCCACCCCCCCCAGCCCCCCAGACTCCGGCTCCTATGCCAGCTCCTCTCCCCTTCATGGCTTACTTTATTGAATGTCACTGCTGTATACTGGGTCAGGTGTTTGTTTGTTTGCTTAGTTTAGTTTTTTGAGAAAGGGTTTCGCTCTCTAAATCCTTAAATCACTCTGTAGCCCAGGCCGGCCTCGAACTCACGACAATCCTCCAGCCTCAGCCTCCTGAGTGCAGAGATTGCAGACGAGCACCACCATGCCGGCTATGTTTTGTGTGGTGCTGAGGAGCTGAATTCAGGGCTTTGGGCATGGTAGGTAAGTGCTCTAAGCCCTGAGCCTGCTTCCCTGGGCCAGCTCTTGAAACTTGAGAGATGCCCTGGTTGCCTCCCTTCCCTCCGCTGTCAGGGTAGCTCCCAGTTCTGTGTGCTTCCCAGCTGCTTCCCCCAGCAGCCTCTTTACAGGACTCCTTCATTCAGTGTCTTACCTTCCCATTCTCCATGTTTTGTTAGAATGTCCCTTTGAAACCCAGGTCACCAAATCCTACTGCTCTATTACTCTAAACTCCACTTACTTCAGGATAAAATCTAAATTGCTTACCAAGATGGAAAAGATCCCTCCTGACCGCCCTTTGTCCTGGGCTCATCTCTCAATTCTCAGATAAAAACACATTCATTATCATAACACACTAGTAAGTGCACTGGCCTCTGAACATGACAGCCCTCCTCTGACTCCGCACATACACCTTCCTGACCCAAACAACTTCTTCAAAATAGATTGGCAGCATTTGTCTCATTCAAGAAACTTTTAGAGAATGAAACCCTCCAATATAAGTATCTTACCTTTCCATTAACCAGCACAGTATTTGAAATAATGTGATTTCCCTACCTAGGCATGCCACTCTACCTATTGCTGTAAGTGTAGTATACTTATGTGATACAGATTTAAGTTCACTTAATGAGCAATTCGACATAGACTTAAGCTCATCTAATGTCGCATGTCTTTTGAATGTAAAAATATTTACCTTTCAGTACTCAGCTAAGGAATATGAAACTTCACTTCTTTTTCTTTCTCACATTGTCTAGCTTTATGAATTTCATTGTAATAGTTCTTTCCACCAGTGTGGACTGGTGGGTGAGGCCATGTTAAAGAATCTCAACAAAGATGTAGCAAGATACAGAAAAGAGGAACTTTTGGCAAATCACCCCCGTAAAGGGCTGGACCCAGACAAGAGGTATCAAGATATGGCCACTGCCGCCCATTCTAGGGGTGGGAAACTGAAGTGGTAAGTGATTATTTGAGTACTAAAGTGAGTCAGATGCAGAAGATTATATAAGTTAAATATCACATGGTTTCTCTGATTTGGCAGGCATTCTATAGAACCAAATGAGTGTGATAGTGGGAGTTACAGGGGGACGGGAAGGGTACGGAGGGCTAAAGATGGGGAGAGGAAGGGATCGTAATATTGATGTGATATGTATGTGCACAAAATACTCAAGTTCATTGTAAACAGTATGCATTGCATATATACACATTTTAAAAACAAAAATAAATAATCTAATTTCTTCTCTATCTCTTAAAGCATGGAGGGCAGGGGGACGCCTGTCCAGATGGCTACTGCAAATGAAAGCATTTGATCTGGCCTGTCCAAGGCAACTGCAGACGAAACTTAAAATTTAATAAATCTAAAACCTTCTTCATAGTGAGATTATCTGGCCAAATTTTAGGTTGACAATTGAGACCTTTGAAGAGATTATGTCAATTTGAGGCAATTAGGAACTACACCTGGATTGGGGTTTAGCAACCACCCCTAGATTAGGCAATTAAGAACCAGCTTGGATTAGTGTGAGTGATGTGTGGGCCGGCTAATGAGGGCAGAGCACCCAGCAGGGTGTGGAAGGGCCAACTGGGAACCGGAAAGGAAGAAGAAAGATTGTTACACTTCTTACTCTGGAGAGAGGCTGTACTTGATGGGACTTGGCTTTCTGTTTATGATGTCTTGAGGAGCTGCCTCCACCTCTACCATGTACTTTCATTGCTGCTGGCTGCCCTAAGTGGACTGCAACCTTCTGAAACTGTGAGCTAAAATAAACGTTTGCTCCCCTAAATATGTGGAAGTCCGGTATTGAATCACAGCAACAAAAAGGAACTAAGAACATTTTATATGCAAACATCTGCATATAAAACATCTGCAAACAATGTCATAAATCCAAGTGGCCCTTGACAGAAAAAAAAAAAAAGATTCCCTCCGTTGTCCTAAAGTGAGATAGCTACCAGGTATAATTAAAAAGTTGGTGAATATCTTTTCCCCCCTTCCAATTATAACAGTAAAATATACATTTCTATTAATCCCCCCTCACTTCAAACATACGTATCCTATCATTCTTTCCAGATTCTGAAGCAGTTCTGGAAGTCCTTTTTCATGAGTGTCTCATGGCTGTCTTGATGTCCTTAATCTATTTAAAATGTTTACTTTTTATGATCACTTTGACTTTGGGGATGAGCCAGAAGTCTCACAAAGCCAGATCCAGTGAATAAGGTGGATAAAGACAGACCACAACATTTTTACGAGTCTACCTTCCCACTCGATGGCCCTTAGTAGTGGAGTGGCATTCCATTGTGTATTTTTTATCATACCTCATAAAGAAACTCCTAAAGGTACTTTCAGAACTTTTTCAGAAAGCAGTTATGAGAACAATTGGATAAATGTGTTCAAAACCATAGGGGAGTCTTGGTGAGATCTAATGGAGATGTGTCTTTAGTGCAGCATTTTTAAATTGAACCATCTGCCGTATATCTTGGCCTCTTCTGCATGGAGTATTTGTCTCCTATACTGTCAGTGTTTTCTGGTAGAGTTCCTGGTCCATAACAGAAGGTCAACAAAGAGATAAATAAATAATAGGTTGGGGGCCAAGGGAGTGATCTGTCCCATATGCCTGACTCAATCCATACCTCATCCTCTTCCCATGCCACAGACTGTGTTAGGTAGTAAATAATACCCTGTGACCCATAGATCAAAACCTGTCAGGGTGTGTTGTCCACCGTGTTGGACACTGGACGCGCATGCTCATTTTTATCCCCTCAAATGACAAATTCAGCATTGATCTTCTCTGCAAGTTATTAGATCCAACAACAGAAATAATTCTTTCAAATATCTGCTGGGAATAAATATGATACGAGATACCAAAGAGGCTACAAGAGTAATAACAGGTAAAGGAGATTTCCAGACACCAGAACTTCATTACCTGAAGATTTAATCATAGGAGTCTAGCTAAGGCAGACTACAAGAAAATAAGACTAAAATATTGAAAATCTGAGGGATGGGGCAGGAGAAACAGCACAGAAGTTACAGCATTTGCCTAGCAAGTGTAAGGGCCTGAGTTTGATTTCCCAGCACCACATAAGCCAGGCTCGGAGGCGTATGCCTATATTCCCAACAGTCAGGAAACCAAGGCAGGATGATTACTAAGCGTTCGAGGCCAACCCAAGCTACATGGTGAGTTCAGGACCAGTCTGGTCTGCAAAGCAAGACCTTGCCTCAAAAAAAAAAAGAAAGAAAAGAAAAGAAAAGAAAAGAAAAGAGAAAAAAGAAAAAAAAGAAAAGAAAAGAAAAGAAAAGAAAAGAGACTAAGGATTTGAGTTGACCCTTAAGGCAAATGCTGGAGATTCAATTCTCTGAACATGGTTTTAATATAGTAGGACTAAAGGGAAAAATAATAAGATAAGAATCGGAGTAGAGGGGGACCCAGGGAAGAAGACTGTTTTGTGGGAGCTAAAAGAGATAATTTCAGAAAAAAGTAGGTAAGTGGCAGATTAGATGTGGTCAAAAATTACTTGTTTTTTATCCTGTCAGGAGGTAAAGTCTATTTCTAGGCCCACTGAACCTGAGCTAGCCTTGGAACTTCCATTCACAGTTGAAAACAGAAGCATTAGATGAATTATAAATTTTAGAATATAAAAGGGCCCTGAAGCTTCAGCCTTCGCTACCTTGGAATGCTATGTGTGAGCAAGGCCCATTATCCTCCTGAAGGAAAAAGAAAAGCCATGTGAAAGTCAACTGAAGCGGCCAGTGACAGCCAGCGCTTACTGCCACCTACACAACCAAGCCCTGGGCAGTTACGGGCCTTCCAGCCCAGGAGTACTGGTGAAGCAAGCGTGGCACCACATGGCAAAGCCACAGAGCCATCGTTAGTAGCAAACTCTTGTTTCAAATGCTCTATCGTGTGATGCTTCCTCATGCGGCAATGCGTAACTCAAGTGGGAAGAGTGAGGAAAGGTTAGGAAAACATGGTGTCCGCATCTGGGAAAAGCCTGCACCTGGCAGCACCGTTTCCTGTTTTCACGCAGGTATGTTGTGTTATCAAGGTTTCAGGCCATGAATGATTTGAATCATGTATTTGTAATTAATAAGCTTGCTTTGAGTCTATGCCTATCAAGAAGTTTAATTATTTAGCAACTTGCAGAGCCAGGCCGTATGCTTGTGAGTGTATATCCACTCTTCCTCACACTTGTATTTCTCATAAATAAGTTTTATCTTCTTTTATTTTAAAATGGGGTCTCATTTACATCAACATTTAGCCATACAATCTGATATTTAATCTCGTGTCTTGAATCGAGAATTTTTCTGCTAACTAAACGAAAATATGTTTTTAAATTTTAGTCGTTTAGAAAAACAAAGCAAAAGTTTCCAGCGTTCTACTTGACTGTACCCCATACCAAACCAGGATTAAGAATTTAGTCTGTATAACTACACACATATGTATATATGTACCATCATTCACCTGTCAGTTTCATGTTTCCTTCAGATAAAAGTTCTCTAGCACTATTCCCACAAGTTCTTTAATTATACCTTTTTCTCTGAAAGTATTTTTAAAAATCACAACCTGTAAAAAAGTAGTATCTTCCCATTATATTAAAACCCAAGAATAAATATCCTTGTGTTTCCAAGTGGGATAATTTAATCCAAAGAAGAAAAACAAGTTCCTCTTTGTTCTCAGTCCCTATGAGTCCCCTCCTGCCCCAGGCTATCAACTTTGACAAAGCTGTAAGCTCTACTACTAAAAGAGAATGTTCTGTAATGGCCTACTTCTAAGTTAAATTGTTTAGTTTAACAAGTGAAATTTATCTAACCAGCGTTCTCCATGTAAAATTTATTTCAGGCCTACTCACGGGGGAAGTTCTTTATCATTCTTAAAATTATTCTGAATGTGCCACATTGAAAGCATCCGTGGATATTTAGGCCCAAGAGTTTTTCTGCTAATTGTAGCTTTAACTAGTCTTTAGGGCTCAAAGATCTGAAAAAGATGGAAAGGCTGAAACCAGGAGACTAGCCCACGGTGGGCAAACTATTTCAAAACTCCAAATAAAGAAAGCCTCCTCTGTAGGGAGTTAAAGAAATTGAAGAAGTTCTGGTGATCATTACTGAATAAGACTTTAAAGGGCTCACCCCGTTAGAAAATAGTGGTGCCTGTACCATTCTTGCTGACTAACCCACTTGAGAGGCAGAGAAACTGGAATTACCCACTGCGGTATATCCACTCCAAAAGGAGTACCCTAAAGGACGGGGGACGTAGCTCAGCACCGTCTAATAGCTGGGCATGGAGGCACTCGCCTGCAATCCTAGCACACTGGAGGCTAAGGTCATGAGTTCTAGGTCAGCCTGGTCTACATAATACAAGAGGGAACAGGCAGGACTATAGAGCTAGGCCCTAGCTCTAGAAAAAAAAAAGTGGTGGTGTATGTGTGTGTGTTGGGGGGGGGGTGTCTTTTCCTAAGATAATTTCAAATCTTACTTAGTTGTATAGGAAGATTGCGTTTTGCACCAGAAACCATTGCACAAGACCAATGCATACAAGTACTTACGCTTTTGCTAGCTCCATTGATATTTGTTCCAAAGAGCATCCTTTTGTCTCAGGTATAAACACAATAACAAAAACCAGAGATGCTAAGCTCATGAATGTGTATATAAAACATACCCATGGCAGGCCAATAAGATCTAGAAGACACAAAGAAATTCATTAGAAATGTTTTATATTGCTTAGATTGTGTGGGTGAATAATGCTTCTGCAGCGTGTAGAAAGGAACATTTAGTCTCATCTATGATAAGGGTGTCTAGAAGAGAATTCGCAAATTAAAAATGTAGTTAGCTCTGGAAATTTTCATAAACTACCCTTGCTTTCTCAGGCAAAGAAAATAGCAGTCTTGTAATTAACACAATTTATACTCAGTCCATCTTTTTTGTGGGCATGTCTTTCAAAAACACTAATGCATATATTTATTAATATAAAACACACAGACTCGTGCAAAAAACAGAACCTCAGACAATCTAGAAATATATAATACAGAAGGCAAGATTTCTCTTTTAAGTCCCCCTCCCCAGCTTCTCTTTTGTGAATTGCCAGTGTGGTTTCTATTTGGACGTTTTTAATGCTACATGTGTACAGATAAACTTTTGGATTGAACACTTCCTTCTTTACTTCAATTTGAGTAAATATAAGTCATGTTGGCAATATTTCATCATTTTTAATAGCCAGTGGTGTATTGGACTGCTTCTTTCTAGAGAAAAACGTGACAACGGGTCCAACGAAAGGCTCCAACTTGTTAAGATGCATCAGCAAGAGGTAAGGTCCCCAACATTGTGGTGAACTTCACTGTCCACTGTCTTTCCTGCTTGACTACTTGCAGTGGAAGACACAGGCCCTTTGGAGTCACTGGCGAGGCTGACGAGGTATGTCTCCCAACACACTGGAATCTGTCAGTGGCATTGTGCTGGTCTGGGGCTCAGCAGCAGAAAGTCTAGTGAGCCAGTAGCTGGCCCTTTTTGCATTTAGGTGCAAATCAACTGCAAACAATATCGTAAATGGCTCTTAACCGCTTCAGCGATTGATTGGTCAGGCCTGAGCAGGAAATCTTGAGGCTGATCTTGTAGTTGCAGCACGGAAGGGTCTCAGCATAGTGACCGCTCATCAGTGAGCTCTGCCGAGGTGAGGGGGAGCGGCAGAAAGAGCGCTGCAAGCTTTCTTGGCAGTTTTAATTAAACTCCTCTCCCCGTGCTTGTCTTGCTGCTGGTACAAGGTTTTGTCTGGCTGATTACTTAAGGAAGTGCTTGTAGAATTATTCCTTCTTCTCTCTCGGAAGCATAAAACCTGAAGACAGGAACGGAAATCATCCAAAAGTTTTTCTCATCAAACTCATGCCAGTCGGAGGGAGCACGTGAAGCAGGGAGTTCAGTCCTTTATAAAGCTTCTCACTGTTGATTGAGACAGCTCCCTCTGAAAAATTCACTCCTTACTAGGAGCCCTGATCAGCCTTACAGACATCTGCTTTGTCCTCCACATGACACACACTGAGTCAGCTCTCCCCACGCATTCTTCATGACAGCCCCTCAGATATTTGAATGTGCTCCGTCGGTTCCCTGAGAGTCTTCTCGTCCGAGTCAGACACTTGAACAATCCCACTCTGCTTCACGGAACAGAGTTGGCGTGCTGTCATCACCCAGGTCATCCTCTCTTGGAGGAAACACTGCAATTTTCAAGCAACCTCCTCAAAACATTTCACTCAGAGCTGAATGTTATACTGCAGCTGTGCTGTGCCCACACAGAATTTGCTTGTCTGTCTGGAACACTCTGCTTGTATTGATTCAGATGAAATTTCATTAAAATGTTGGTATCCAAGAGCTTGTTGCCAAGTAGAGCCTCATCTCTTTGAGGTCTCTCTAACCCATCCATGAAAAATTGGTTCTTGAAAATAAGTAGAGATACTCAAGCATCCCAATTAAATGTCATCTAGAGGCATTAGATCGTTCTGTTTTTAAAATTGAATCTGTTTTTCTAATATTTGTTCCAAAAGCTCCTGCCAGACAACTTTGGAATCCTCATTACTCATGCAATATATTAGTGAGGCTTCCCGAGGATTTCCGTCACCTGTTCTGACTCCTCCTCGTCTTCACTCTTTCACTTGTATTTTTCTTTTCCACACCAAACAGTAGATAGAAATGATTATGTGTGCATGTACATGCATGTGAGTGTCCAAAGATAAAAGGAACATGTTCATGTATATTATCTGGGTAGGGAAGGTGTAGTCAATGCCAATAACCAGTTTCACTCTTTTCCTTTAATCTTGGACTATTTCTAAAAATGCAGGACATACGCACTGGAAATGTTATATAAAAACTCAAGCTATGCTTACTTGGTAACTCCAAATGTTACGTCCAAAAGTGATATACTAAACATATCCATGTATGTGTGTGTATTATATATATATATATATGTAGATATTTATATGTATGTTTATTTATGTATGCATATATATGCTGAATAAGCAACACATGTAAAGAATATATATACAAAGTAAAGAACTTGGGTCTTTTTTCATAGTAGCTTTCTCAATCAGGATTTTTAGCATTACATTAATGTATTATGAATATGTTACATATAATAAATATTATATCATAAGCAATTGTATGAAATAAAATGAACCCAACTCACTGGTCAGTTTAACCCAGCTAATTTTTAGGTGGTACTGACGGATTGAACCTGGGGCTTTGTTCATGTGAGGCAAGCACTCTGTCCAGCTTTGTTCCTAGCCCCTTCTCAATAAAAATTTATAAGGGATGATTGGATGAGCAGCGTGGACTGTCCCCTGAGCATGTAAGAGGCCCAGTTTGGCACAGTGGGGGCAACCAGACCCGATGCTGCTCCCGATGATGGCAGCGCATCCTTCTCATCTGCCACAGAGTTTGCACACAGAAAATCTGGGCGTCCTCAAGTTCTGTCTAATCTAAACAGGGATTTACAGTCAACAAAACGGGCAGAGGGGCGTGCGACCTGAGCACAGTCAACAAAATCGTTCTGTCTAATCTAAACAGGGATTTACAGTCAACAAAACGGGCAGAGGGGCGTGCGACCTGAGCACAGTCAACAAAATCCAAACTGGAAAACTATGGAACGAATGATCTAGTTTCTGAAACCAACAGATAACGAGACATATCAATCAATTGTAAGCTATGTATTTGAGTCCTGTTTCAGGCAACATATAAAAAGTAATTATAAGACAAACGGAAAAATGTAAACACAGACTGGTCATTTGATGCTGAAAGATGACTAATATTCAGGTGTGATTGTTATGCTGTGATATTATTTTCTAAAATGTTTGACCTTGTAAGCGGTTCATGCTGAGATTTTTATGGGCAAAAATGACAATACCTGGGGGACGTGACCCCAAATAATTTGATAGAGCCTAGATTAGGTAGGGCTAGAAATGAATTCAGACTCAGGACTGCTCGAGTTGGATGATGGGCACAGAAGCTTCGTTGTCATTCTCTCTACTTCTGAGTATGCTTGACAATTTCCACAATGAAATGTTTTTACAAGAATGTACTTTCCTAACATTTGTCCGAAGGGGACAAAAGGCATTAGTGGAAAAACAGAGCTCTTACCTGTTACTGTCAAAAATGTTAGAGAGATGAGGAGGTTGATGCCCCAGTTCATGCTGGAGGTGAGAGCCATGGCCCGGCCTCGAATGCCACCTGGAAAGATCTCACTGAGTACCAGCCAGGGCACTAGGAGGAAAAGGAGGGTGGGGGCAAGGGTGGCAAGATTAGTGAAAGTGACAGCTACTCACTGGTCCTGTGGTTGACTCTGGGGCCTGCCTGGATTTGTGGTTGGAGACCAGTGCCGTTTCCTACCCCAGCGGGATGAGTCAGGAAAGGTCCTCACTTCTAGCGCAGGAAAAAGCCTGAGAGCCAGACGGGGCCGGCAGGGCTGCAGCAGGAACTGCCGGCATCTGACACAGGCTGCCACATGCCAAGGGAGGGATGGTGTCTTGGAGAACGGACAGCCAGCTCTGGCTATCTGCCTGGTACAGGAGGCTCAGGGCCAGGTTCCAGCCGTACCTGCTAGAGGACAGTGAACTTGCCTGTCCTCTGCCCTTGACCTTGGAGAGGTCTGCAGCTGCAGCTAATGAGTGAGTGAGTAGGAAGTGGAGCTCTAAGGCCAAGAAGACACCTGCTACTTTGCTTTCCCTCACGTGGGCCTCCTGGTCAGAGGTAAGCTGGATAGAAAGAAGTCCTAAATTAAATAGAGCTCCTAAATTTGATTACTATACCACACTAGACATTTGAATTGCTGGAAGGAGACTCTTCTTGGCATCAAAATTGACCAGAGCACTTTTTATTATGTGAGAGTGACTGGGAACATTATAGGGTTGGCTTGATGTGATTAGAAAGGGCAAAAGATAGCAAACTAACTTGTCTTCTGCTCACAGCTCAGCAAATCCAGTTTGCCTAATAAAAGAGCACTGAGTCCTTACTGTGGGCTGACTTTATAAATATTTCTACAACATTGTCTCATTTGATCCTCCTCAACTCCTACAAAATAGGAACTGCCCTTACTCTTTTCCAGAAGAAGAAACTGAGGATTGGAGTACTTAATAGCCGACCAAGGCCATGAGCTCCTCACTGACAGCATGGCATGAAGCCCTGGGAGTTTGTCTCTGGACTCATGCTTTCTAGTGACTGTTATCTCTTGACAGTTCCTCAACAAATATTTGTTAACTGAAAAAAAGAAAAGGGGGTGTGAGGGTAAGCACATTCGATTCTGGGGAGAGGACTTAAGAGATTGTCCTAGCCTAGATGCTCGCCATCCAATGCACTATGTGTTTGGAAAGCCAGTGCCTACATAGTAACCAATTGCATAAATCTAACCCCAAAAGAAGCAGTCAGAAGCCTGGGACAGGCGGTGCTGGCCAGCAACGTCCTGGGCTGCCTATGCCAGAACAGAGCAGCCAGCTGTGTCTCTAACTGAAAAATTTCCCTCTCATGTTAAGCTCATACTCTGTAGAGAAAACATCTGCTCGTGGCAAATATACTGTTTTAAAGTAAGAAAAATGAGTCAAATTGTAGCATATGACTAGAAAAATAGTTCTTATTTGTTATCTTCTGCAAAAAAATCTATCCAGTGTGACTTTGAATACGAACAAGACAATTCAAACCAAAGGAACATAATCATTGTTTTAACTGAAAGAGAATTTAAAGAATATCATATGTACCCTCTTCTCCCCTGGTCTTTCTTTTCCCCACCTCTCTCCTCTGAAATGACCTTCAGAGGCTCTTGAAGCATGTAGCCTTGATAGAATCTTTTTCCTTTTAATGAAATCAGTTAAGAGCTTGGGTGACCCTGTAGGACTGAGACCCCAGTTTTGAATAGAATTACATCTGCATAAATCAAACAAGACCTTCTTAATAAAGACCTGTCCTTGGGCAAGATAAAACTGTGTACACCCATTGGAGAGATTATATAAATTTAAGGTAATTAGGAACCATGCGGGGATTGGAGTTTAGGAACCACGCCTAGATTAGGCAATCAGGAACAAGCCTGGATTGGGTAGTTAGCAACTCGCTTGGATTAGACTGTGAGTGATTTGTGGTCTAGCTAATGAGGGAAGAGCACCCGGCAGGATGGGGAGGCCCAGCTGGGAACGCAAACTGTATGGAAGAAAGGGAGAAGACAGATTGTTACAGCCTTTTCCTCTGGCGAGAGACTGTACTTCATGGGAACTGGCTTCCATCTCTGTCTCTGCCATGTACTTCCATTGCTGCCCCCCGCCCCTGAGTGGACTGTGGCCTTCTGAAACTGTGAGTGAAAATAAACCTTGGCCTCCTCAAATTTGTGGATGTTGGGTATTGAGTCACCGCAACGAAAAAGTAACTAAGACATTGTGTTAGGGCAAATTTTTTTAATCTACATAATCTATACATACCATTAAAACATCCCACTTGTGTTCCATTCTGTCATTTCTTTCGACATAGGTTATGTGGATCTCAGGATCCCTGACATCATAAGGGGAAGGGAACATCCTTTGAGTTTTCTTAGCGCAAGAATTGGTTTTACTTCCAGCCCTACCTTAACACCTCTCCAGCTTCCTTCTTCCCTACTCCACCTTGCATCATGATGGCTTCTTGGAATTATTTGATGGCACTTGGGAGAATCACAGCTGGCCTCATCAGAACCACATTGGCCTCAAATGAGAATGAAATAATCCTGCTGTTACAGAAAGTGACAGATCTCAAAAACAAGAAGATGGGATAGTTGTAAAAATACTGGCTATACGTGCTGAATCACCAGGATCTTGCCTAAAAAAACTCAAGATCCCCCCCGAAGGCCTGTAGGCATGTATTCAATGCAGCAGCTAAATCAAGTCCTTGGGCAATTTAAGCAACTGAGTAATGAACCGAAGACTCAAAAATAGACTCACTTCAGTGTGTTCTCTGAAAGAAACTTGTCGTCAGGCAAGCCTTATACCTGCCACTTCCAAAAATGTAAGTATATCACTGCTGACAGCTCCTAATTCTTTTTAGACTCAAAGGAAAGTATTCAAGAATTGATGACTCTAAGATGGCGCTTAGGTAACAGAGCTGCACAGTGTGTCCTCGTGGACCCACTTAAAAAGTTGAGAATTTAGTAAAAAACTGCCAGTTCAATGTAGGTGGGACAGGGAGGAGCACTCCAACAATTGAAAGGAGGCCAAGAGAAGATCAGAAATCCTGAAAGAACACCATAAGTGGAGGAAAAAACATCAGCTTAGCAAGCCGCCCAAGGCTGGCAGCAAATGGCTAGGAGCTGTAGGCACCTGCAGACGGAGGAAAGCCTGCTGGAGCCTGGAACATCTAACAGAGCTGGGAGAAGAAGGAGTGCTCCAACAACTGGCAGAGGCCACAGGAAGTTCAGAAATCCTGATGAGATATCAGAAGTAGAGAAAAACAGCAGTAGTCTGGGCACAGCCCTCTGCTGCCGGCACCCACAGACAGAGGAAAGCCTGGGAGGCCAGAACCTCAGATTGGTGTAAGCACTGATATGGGAGACATGGAGATTGTCAGCAGCTGGTAGCCCCAGACTCCAAAAAATGAACCTGCAGGTAGTGCGTACTACAAATGCAATGTGAGCTCCCCCTACAAAAGGCCTCCTGGAGCCCAGATCAGAAGCAGTGCTCAGTAGCCCTAACAGGAAATTACGTAAGCAGGAGCCACTTTAAAAAAGAAAGCCTGAGACTGAACTAATTAGAGTAAAAGAAAGCTCAGAAGAGCACATCAGGGCGTTGGGGGTCACTCTTAAGCACTGCCTGGGAAGAAACTGGCACAAGAAGCAGTTGCAGAGAAGAGAAAAAGGCCACTAACCTCCTGAAAGGCTCAGTGCGGTGAGAGCACCTTCAAGGGTGGAGAGCCCCACACTTGAGGGAGGGAAGCCAGGACAGGCAAGAGAGCTTTGCTGAGGAGGCTGGGGTGAACAAGACACCTCAGAGGCCATCAGACTGTTAGGTCTGCCCTCACTGCCTACTCCCAGCGTAGAACTCAGAGGAACTGCAGCTCCCCCTGCCCCACACCATCATAGCTATGCAAACAAACAAACAAACAAACAAACAAACCCTCTCAGCTAGGCCTTTAAAGCCCCTCAACAACAAAACCACGGGAAGAAGTCAATGCAATAGGGCTCGCACATAGATGCCTGAGACCCCAGAAACTAATGTCATGGGCTCTGAAATAGTGGAACTTGTAGGGAAGGGAGTCACAAAGCAAATAAATGAATTGAACAACCGGTTCAAACAAGATATTCTCAAAGAAACGCAAGCCTTGACCAGAGGGCTTAAAGAGGCACTTACCAATCAAATAGTGGTCCTAATGGAGACAAAACTCACTGAGCATATAGAAGCCCCAAATAAAAAGTTGGCTGAGGTAAATGAGGAAATGAAAGATGTGAAGGAACATTTTGACAGAGAAGTGGAAAATGTGAAAAGAAATCTAGATGAAATCCAGGATATAAAAAATATGTCAAAGCAGGGGAAGACGACTTGAATATTGTGAGGACAGAATTTCAGATCTTGTAGACAAGCCTGAAGAAATAAAAGCTATAATTAGGCATGACTCCAAAATTAGAAATGTGCAAAGTAGCTGGATACAACAGCTGATGGACGATTCAAAGAGAAGCAATCTCAGAATGATGGGTGTGGGAGAAAGAGCGCAAGGCAGCACTGAAGGGGTAAGGAATTTATTCACTGAAATAGTGCAAGAAATTTTCCCTAATCTAGAAAAAGAAATTTTGAAGTACAAGAAGTTTATAGAACACCAGATAACCTAAATCAGCAATGAGACTTGACATGGCACTTTATAATCAAAACCTCAGAAATAAAATATAAAGAGAAGATACTAAAAGCAGCAAGAGAAAAACAAGCATTATTCTACCAAGGAAACTCATTCAAATTACTGCAGATTTCTCATTGCAAACTTTAAAGTCTAGGAGAGCCTGGAGCAAGATCTCTGAAGCTTAAAAAGACAGCAAGTGTCAACCCAGGTTTTTGTAACCAGCAAATTATCCCTGAAAATTAAAGGAGAAGTAAAAATATTTCATGACCAAGGATCCCTAAAGAAATTTGCGACCCCTAGCCCAGCATTGCAAAAATCCTTGAAGGAATCTTTGAGCGAGACAGAGACAAGCAGCACCAAAAACATGGTGGAAAGGAAGCATCTAAAGAGAAAGTGTAACAAGAAAAGACTGGTATTTGAATCATTTGATTGGTGTCCTTCTAGAAACAGTACCAACTGTCTCATATAATCTGTGCGTCTTCCCCAGTAATTATTTTTAATAGTATATAACTTTACAAAAAATAATTATATTCAACATAGGGAATTGGAATAAAATCTTTAAAAATATGTATGCATGAAGCTAGAGATGGATAGGTAGGTAAAATGATAAACCAAATCTGGCAAGATGTTAGTAATTAGTGAAATGTGAGTAAATAATTTATGAAAATTTAAAATTTTTCTGAAATTCCTAAGCATGCCATTCTATGTATTACTTTAAGTGTGGTAGACTCATGTGATATGTATTTTAGTTCACTTCACATAGCAATTCGATATAGACTTAAACTCGTTTCACTTAACAATTCATTTGTTTGGCCTTGGATGTAAGGTTACCCTAAGAAAACTGATTGATGTAATGACAACCTGAATATCTTCTGAATGTACAAATATTTACCTTTCAGTACTCAGATAAAGAATTTGAAATTTAACTTCTCTCTCTTTCTCACGTTTTCTATGTGGGATAACTGGGTTGGATTTAGGCATATCTGGATCATATCTGGGATACAGAGGTCTAGCACCCTAGGCTGCACCAGACATCCGGTCCCAGGCATACCTCATGTCTTTCAGTCCCGTGACTTCCAGCCAGTCCGTTTTACCCCCATGTTCTCCCTATGACTTCCTCATTCCCCTAGACCTTGCAAGGAGCTAGGTATGTACATATCTGGGTATGCTGTGCTTTGGGCTCTGATTGGTTCCACCATTTTTTTTGCATTCATAACTGTATTTAAGCTAAGTGACTTATGGAATAAAGCAGATTGCATTCTCCAAAACAGGTCTCCAGAGTGTGTTTCTCCATCGTTCGACCTTCCTCAGCTGTTCAGACGGTCTTCACAGGATGAGGACATTTCTAGCCTTATGAATTTCATTTTTATAGTTCTCTTTTTATGTAGATTGGTGGGTGAAGCCACATTAAAGAATCTCGACAAAGATATAGTAAGATACAAAAACAAAGGAACTTTTGGCAAATCACCCCAATAAAGGGCTCTGCTGGACCCAGACAAGAGGCATCAAGATATCGTCACTGCAGCCCATTCTAGGGGTGGGAAACTTAAGTAGTAAGTGGTTATTTGGGTGGTAAAGTGAGTCAGATGCAGACGATTAAATATGCTAAATATCGCAGGGTTTCTCTGATTTGGGAAACCCAGAACACAGGCATTCTATAGAAGGAAATGGGTGTGTCAGTGGGAGTTAGGGGGGATGGGGAGGCTATTGGAGGGCCAAAAATGGGGAGGGGAAGAGATCGTAATATTGATGTGATATGTATGTGCACAAAATACTCAAGTTCCTTGTAAACATTGTGTATTGCATATATGTATTAATACATATGGTGAAAAATGATGTCTCAGTTGATGTAATATCGACAAACTGAATATTGTAGCATTTGTCAAAGTTGATACACAACAACCCCAATATGGCGTCTGTCAAATTAAAAGAATATTATCTTGATAAATTATTTCAGAACTTAAAATGAACAGTTTTCAGATCCAGGGAGAATGAGATAAGCATCTAAAAGTGGCATTTGTGGCAAGAAAGTGTTTCTATGGTAGCATTAGGAACAAGAGTGTAAGAAGCTCACGGGTCTCTGTGTCCTCTGGAAACGTGACTACCCAAAGCAGAAGGAAGCTCATTGTATCAGTCTTTCGTTACTAGAAAAAAATTATCTGACATACACAAATGAATGGAGGAAAGACTTAGTTTGGTTCATGGTTTCAGAGGTCTCAATCTGTTTGGCTGATTAGCCCACTTTTTTAAAATCACTGATATTTTCTTAATAATGGCCCACGTTCTCTCTGAGAAAAGCCACTTTCCGGCTGCATGGGATGGCTCCCTCTCACTGCCACAGTCCAAAGGGTCTGAGATTCTCCTTATGCCTGACCCTGACGGTGGGACAACAGAGCATGCATTGTCTTTTGTTTGTGAGGAATCTGCACCACTCATGACAGAACTAACAGTGGACTCAGTGTACACAGCTACAACTCAGTAGCCCCTGAAATAATTCTCCGGGACTCATTCTCCCACATTTCACCTCATCACTCCCGGATCACCTCAGCAATCTGTAGACCCCTAAATGGCAGTCTGCACAGTCATAAATTCTGCTCTGCGCTGCCATGATTAAAAGTATGTGGGACTTGGGATGGGGGGCAAGGGATTGATAATTGCTCAGATGCACAGAACTCCTATTTCATCAGTGTTCTACGGTTTGGGTTTGGAGTTTCCCTCCAAGCCTTATTTATTTGGTTGCAGTGGGGTAACTGTGGAACTGTGTGTTTTGGAAGGAAGGAGCAGACTGGGGAGGGATTGGGTCAGTTTGTTGTGGGGGGGGGGGGGGGGGGGGGGGGGGGGGGGGGGGGGGGGGGGGGGGGGGGGGGGGGGGGGGGCGGTGCATGCCCAGGCATTGATTTCGGGTGTGTATTGTTGACTTAGGGGCCAGGAAGGGAGGGCGGGGCGCCCACCCTGGGTGTGCCCAGCCCAACTGGCAGCTTGAAGTAATTAAAAGAAGGAAGAAGAAACGGGGTTCCAGCTTCTTCCCGGGACAGCTCTGGTGTCGCCTCCCGCTTCCCAGCCTTCCCGCAGACGTGAGCAGCTCTGCAGCCTCTGCCGTGCGCTGCCCTGTGGGAGGCCGCCCCGACTGCGACTGAGGCTGAAGGAATCTTTCCTCCCCCAGATTGTGAATGCTGGGTAATCTGTCACAGCGTCGAACACGTATCTAGGACAGGGTGCCAGATCATCAGGGCTTCCCATCAGAACTTGCCTGATCCACATGAAATCTACAGACGGTGCATCGTCAGAAATCCGTAACATGTATGCCAAATTCTGTGCTGAGCTGAGCACACGGACTTGGATTGGCAGAGTACTCACAACCCTACCCCACGTAAGTTACCCTGTATGCGTCCTCCCTCCTTCGTGTTTCTGGCCACTGCCCCAGTTTTTCCTACTGAAAGTGTCGCATGACCCCCTGCGCTTTCAGATTTAAATCCTGCAGCTCTCCAGGCACACTTCCCACTCGGCTGGGTCTCTTCCTGAACCACCTGGCATGCTAGCCCAGTCTGAGAGATTCATCAAGGTCTAGAAGCGCTTGCCAGAGAACTCCTAGCAACTGCGGAGGGAGTTCTCCCCTCAGGCTGCAGTTTTCTACAATCTGATTTGCCCTGTGCTTGGTAGGAGTCAAGCCAAATTCTATGGTTTTTATTGCCTTTGCAAGCTCCGGGCAGCACACCTCACCCTCCTCCTGCAAAGGGGCAATTAAAATGTGAATTTGAGCAGGAACGAGCTCATCCCTTCCAACCAGATGTTTAAATCCTGGCCTCGTAACTTCCCTGGATGGAAAAATGATGTTCTTTCTAAAGCACACTCTATTATGGGCTATCAATTCCAACACTGGCAATGAGGTGGTAGATTTTCTGTCTTTTTCTTGTCTGTATTTTGACTTCTCTCCGTCTGAGTTATGCCATTCACGGCCCTTCCTAAAAGAATCATTTTACTGAAGAATATGATCTCGTATTAACTAAATTACAAACCAACAAAGGCGACGAAGTAAATAAAACGCCAGTGTTCCCCAGTCTTTCTGCTCAGATGACTTCTAATCAGAATCAACTGAAATAATTTTTTAAAAAGTACTGATGGTGAAATTGGATTAAGAGGGCTAACTCTCAGTAATGACAGCAATAACTAACAAAGTTAAAAATGGGAACTTTTCCAATCCAAATGAGAAATAGGAAAGAAAGATGCCAGGGGGCTTCAAACTTTCTTTTTTGTGTAGTCTTTAAAGTAGTTTGAAAAATAAAGTTTTCAATTATAAAGATCTAACTTTTTACCCAATAAATTTAACTATTAATGAACGATGCAATGTCTACCACACTACATTGTAATCTTTAAAGTAAAAGAGTTCTATCACCCTTTTTAAAATGTTTTCAGTGCAGTTTAAACACCATATCTGTTTGCTACCCAGCATCATTATCTATGTAAAAAACAAAGAAACTTATGTATTCAATGTAAATTTTGCATTGTATCTTTCTCGCTTGAACTTAATATTTTATTTTATTATAATGCATTTTAAGCCTAAAAGTATTTTGTTGATCACTGTATCATAATTCTATGAAAAAATCTTAAATTGAAGGTTTAATTTTATTTACTTAGTGCTTTGCAAATTTTTCCTGAATTAAATTACTAACGAATATAACAAGAGTAAGTTATGAAAATTCTTAAAATTTAAAAATAATGTTAAATATAAAATGAAAATGCATTGCATTTAAGTCTTTTACAGAGATAGATGTGGATTTTTTTCTTTACTATATGCCTGAGTTAATGTCACTTCTTTCTAGAGTAATACGATGTATTTGCAAGGATTTTAAGTAAAGGAAATACATTGTTCTCAAGAATAAATAAAATAGGGAGGCAAAGGGATTTTGTAATAAGAATATTACTCAATTCTTTGAATTAACAAAAGTTGTTTCAGATGATACATCATCTGGTAACCAGCCTAGGTCATTCTTTAGTTTTTGCTGAAAGCAAATCATCTACAAACACTTGGCTTATGCGGGTACTAGTGCCTAGGCTTTAAGACGTGTCTTAACACCTGCACCAATGTTTCCAAGTGCCTTTTACTAGTGTTCTTGGGTTTTTATAACTTCCAATATGTGTCATAAGATTTCTGATGTGTAATAAGTGGGAAAATGGTTTTAACAAGAGATGAGGAAGGAGAAATTGTAAGAAACATACCTTTTTATTTGAAACTCTGGAAATTGACTTTCTTTGAAGACTCATTCAAGGAATACTTTCTGGAAGCGAAATACCTGAAATATGCATACCTCTATTTGCAGAACACAGAACCAGAGTTTAAAATGTAAAATAGAAAAAAGGAGGGACAAGCAATTTGTCTTTTTTAGTTTTAACTATGACTTGAGTGACATAGGTTTATTATTTTTCTTTTCTTTTTCTTTTTCTTTTTTTTGAGACAGGGTCTCACTCTACAGTCCAAGCTGGTCCTGAACTCACTATGGAGCCCAGGCTGGCCTTGAACACACAGCAGACCTCTTGCCTCAGCCTCCTAGGTAGTAGAATTATAGACATGTGTCACCATGTTCAGCTTTTCTGTTTCTGGAGAATGAAAGTCCGGTCTTGTGCTGGCTTTAACCACTCAGCTATGCCTCCAGCCCTAGATACAATATTTTATATGGTGCACTTTTTTTTATTCTTGATGCTTCAATTAGGAAAGCATAATTTTTTAATGTTGCAAATGTTCCTTACAATAATTTTAATGTGTTTTGGAAGAGAAGTACGTTAGTGCTTATATTTATTTAGTGTGAAAACTTCAGTCTATTTCTTTAATGTCTTTACTGTCCGACATTTATAATTTTCCAGGACAGAAGACTATATTGGGAATACTAGACAAAAAAGAAAGTATTATACAACACTGGTGTCTCGTGTGAGCAGTTGCTGTTGGTGACAGAATTCCTGGTGCCATTTCTCTATGTTTCAGGTCTGTTCACGCTGCAAAAATGCAGCGTTAGAATATTTGCTGTCGTTAGGACCCGCTTCTGTACCTCTAACTCCAAAGAGGAAGAAGGATTTCATTAGTTACACGCACATCTTTTTATGAGTTTTTCTTCCGTCTTCTGCCTGCAAAGTTAATGTAGGACTATGGGATGTTATTTGTTACATACTTTGTATTACTTTAATGGCTAACACTGGAGGACCAAATAATTCACAGCTTCAATCAATGAAAAAGGCATTTAGCCGTGGTAACTGGGAAAAAGAAGCCGAGATGCTTCGAATCCTGGTGATGATGAAACAAGATTTCAAAGAAAAAAAAGTACTTTAAAGATCTTAAAGGTAGGAAGGAACGTTTAACACAAACCCCTGTGTGGATATTATTTTACAATGACAACTTTTGATGAAAATCTTCTGCTTAAAATAATTTATGCAATATGCCTTTTCTTTAAAGGTATGTAATTATCCCATAAGAATGTTAGAAAATGAAGTTGAACACTGAAACGCCTTTGACTATGATCGTTTTAACTGTTAGGGGATGAAAAATGGACACACGAAGAGTGTCGCAGTTCTTCTGAAACACTCGACACGCTGCTGGAGATGAGCCTCTTTGTCTTAAGCCCGGTACGTCTTGGACTGGAACAGCTAAGTAAACTTCCCAATAAGAATTTGCTGGTCCTCTCTACAGTTGTCCTGATTGTGACAAACATCACATGAACCATTTTGTGGAAGACCCAGAGTTATCTGGATGCAAAATCTAAAGCTAAATGTTACTGCAGACGACTCTTGAACTCCCTACAGATACACATCCTCCAAAAGGCTAGGTCAAGTTCATAAAATGAAGCAAAACAAAAAGCTAGGCTGTACAATCTTTGAGCTTTTTAAATTCCAGTTTTATTTAAAACTGAAAAGAGGTGGGCTGGGAGCATACCACAGCGATTACAGTGCCTGCCTCGCAGGTGCAAGGCCCTGGGTTGGGTTTTCCAAAACCACACAACCTGGGCACGGTGGCACATGAACCAGCCTCCCAGAACTGGGGAGACCGGAGCAGAAAGATTGCCAATTGTGCCAGGCCAGGTTAGGACAATCCATTTTTTCTCTTTGGGGTTAAGTGGATACAGAAGCTGGACCTAACAGAATCAAAAAACAAACAAACAAAAATTAAAAAAAAAAAACTGAAAAGAGGATATTTGAGTTATAGAATATTTTGCTTGGAAAATAATTCTCCATGAGTCCCTGGCATTTTGAGCCTGGGGCCTTCACACAGGGCTAAATACCCAGCCCTTTCTACTTGTTAATTTGAGACACAGTTTCACTAAGTTACCCAAGGTTGATTTCAAATCTGCAATCCTCCTGGCTCAGCGTCTAGGAGGACTGACATCTGAAGTACATACCATCACCCCCAGCTGAGTGCCTGGCGTTTCTGCATCTCGTGACCAAAAGCACTATTTTTGTTCCAGACTATCTTTCTGAAGTTGTTATACAAGATAGAAATAGTTCTCTCTGGAGAAGATGACAGCTTTGTTCACAGTCCACTAAGTAAAGGTAACTCTACCACCAGAGAGAAAAATCAGGCTGGCTTATTGTCTATGACAAAGATGTGGGTTCTCTAAACTTGAAGTTCTCACAGAACCCAGGAGCAAGCATCATCTCACCCTCTTCATTCTAAGCTGTAGGTATTGAGACTCAGAAAGATCGCACAAATACTGATATTCTGGCTCTTGCTAGCACTCTGACTAGCATACTGCCCTTTGTCTCTGACCAATGGTCTTGTTTTTTTTTTTTTTTGATCAACAACCATGAAACTGCAAAAGGCTAACTTGTTAACTCACAAGTGGGATAAAATCTCAGCCTTTTTTAGGTTACTGACAGTTTTATTACTTGTGATCACTTTCAGGTCTTATTTTTTCTATAAAAATTTCTCATTTTTGTCATGAACTTTGGATTGCTTATTCACATTGAAGAGTTTACAGTGAATTTTAAGTCCAAATTAATCCATTCAAATATTTCTAGAAGCTCTAATACTCATTAGGTGGACCAAAATATCTTCCTTCCAAATTCCAGGCTTAGATTTTCACATTTTTCTGTTCAGAAAACCATGAAGGAATTGCCTCAAACTTCTTTTTAAAGTCAAATTAAAATACATTCCATTATTAAATCATGGAAGAAAGAATTACCCTATGGTATGGCTAGTCTCAGTCATTTTTTACGGAAGGCTGAGTCTCATACTTGGAGAATAAAATGGAAAAAATTTGAAATGAACATTTCATACAACATTATAAATTTCTAAATGGCTTTAATTTTAGTAAATTTAAAACATGAGTCCTCTTTAGTCATGTAGCCTCAATTGAATTGATTTATTCAAACAATTTTTGACCAAATGTGTATAAGGTTCCGTGCAAACCATATTCACCTCTCATTCCTCAGCTATTGGGTCTGATTCATTCCAGAGGAGATTCAGATATATTTTAAGCTCAAACTAGAGAGCTTCCTCTTAGTCACAGAAACTGAGAGATTGCTAGACTTTTTAAAAATTCACCCAACAAATATTTATCCTGGGTCATATTCTATTTTAGAGTTGGGGAAGCCACAGTTAACAGGGCAGAACTTGTATCAGCACAGGATATATATAGTCTAAATTAGTTCCATCGACTTGGAAGAGTGAAAACTTTTGTGTTTCTTAGTTGAAATCACACCTTTTACCTTTCACTAAAGCTTCCTTCTCTATAAAACCTGTCTAGTTTCCTAGAAAACCCTCTTGAGTGTCAATGACCCCTAAGTTCGTTTCCATAGTTTTGACACACTGCAATAGTGGAAGAGGAAGGCAAGGATGGCCATCGCATCATCAGTCATTATAGGGCCCTGAAAGTATATCCGCGGGTCCCTGCCAGGCTTAAGCAAAATGCCTGCTTAGATCAGAGCTGACATTATCTGAACTACTCTATGTAAATCCTAACCAGACTTTCAATACCAGTGATCACCAATTATATTGAGCCAACACCGGACATTAGGCTCTAAGCTAAGGATTCCTTATACAAATTGCTTCATTTAACTCCCCAACCACAAAGTGAAGTAGATACAGTTCTCATGTGAGAAAATGGAAACTTTGAAATATGAACTGACTTTCCCAGAGTTCTACGTATGTGGAGCTGGGGTTCAAGGCCGGACAGTCAGAGCCCAAACCTCATTTAAATTTCAGCAGTATGTGTACAGGTCAACAGACCTTCTTGCTGTGTTCCTAACACAAGCTCATGTCCACCCAAAGGCCCTTTGACCAGTCATTATCCCTGTTTAAACTCCTTCCTCCCAGATCTTCCTACTGCATGGTTCAGACAAGGCGTGGCTCAAACGACATCATCTCAGAAATACTTTTTATATCTGGAGTGTTGTGTAAAATCCCCCTCCAAGCCTGTTCATTCTCCTGTCCTTATTATTTTTAAATCTCTCTTATTTCCACCTAAATTTAAAAGTTTCTCTTTCTTGAAATTTTATTCTCTATGCGATTTTGTCTTATCTCCTGTTCCCATCACCACCTTCAAATGTGAGTCCTTTCTATCCATTCCTGAGTCTCCAGCCCCTGGCACCATGCCCTGTTTCTCATGGCAGCTCGCATCTGCTGGGCGAGTGAGTGAGGAGTGGCCCCCCATCACTTTCTGCCTCTGCCTTGTGCTCTTGGTCATTCCAGGATGCTTAGCCTTGCTTATCTGAGTCTTAGAATTTGTAAACGGATTGCTTAGAATCATCTATTATTCAGTCTTCAGTGTAAGGTGCATCCCGAACATGTGAATCAAAGGGAGTTGAAGAATGACGATCACAACCCCATCACCTAAGTTAGTTTATGACTTGTGGGGAAACACCTCCCATCTATTTATAATGAAAAGATGCTAATCATGAGATGGATGAAAAGGTTAATTAATGAATTTATGGAAATATGCATTTTTTAAATTTAAAAAAGCTCAGTAATCATTGTGGAATGAACAACCACACACATTTTTCTGAGTTCCGGTGGGTATTTTAAGGAGAACAAGGTATCTACACAAGCATCACCTCGAACGAACTCATGGGATAAGAGCATCAGGCCTTGCGTTTTGGCTCATCTTTACTTCACTTGAGAAGTGTGAGCAGAAGAGAAACCTTCATGTACTCTGTGCCTTCCCAATCAAAAATCGGATTTTATGCTGAAAACATATTAACCTTTAAAGGATCCCCCAAAACACAGTGGAGAGTCAGGTTAAGATTTTGAACCTACATTAAAGTAAAAGGCTAATTAGTAAGTATCTCTAAAAATGGCAGAAGGCACTTATCTTTCTTTTGTTTTGGTGGCCTTTTTTTAATGGTACTGGGGATTGAACGCAGAGTCTTGAGCACGCCAGGCAAATGCTGCACCACTGAGCTACATCGTCAACACTGGGAAGCAACTATGTTACTTTTATGTGGTGGGAGAGTTCTACTTAGAGATGTAGAAAAATGGAGGACAGGGTTCATTATTGTAGGCCATAAATCCTTTCAGCAAGCTGGCAAAATCAACGGATTCCTTAGAATAATACTTTAAATGCATAAAGTATATAATATTCCTAGGTACCATGTTCATGCTTCCTCTTAAATTTTAAAATCTAGACCCATTCTGTTACTTGTACAGCTAGAGAAAAGAGAGGACCAAAGAGTGTCACTTTAACCTAAGAATAGAAACACATTCCTGGCAGAAGGAAACCATGCTGTGATCTAATAGAATTAAAGAATGTTGTTATAAACCAACTCATGCTTAAGAAGATTTAATAAGGATAGCTTCATTTTCCTTCTGTTGTTACTTTAGAACAGCAAGTACTTTTCCCTTTATACCTCTATTTTCAAAAAGATTTGTTTGTATTGTAAGCAATGACTCTCTAAATGAAATGCCTAAGCAGTAATCACATCAGGTTAATAAGTTTTATAACGCATTCCAGATTTGGTATGAAAAGCTTACTGCAAATAAATAATCTGTGTCAACTCCAGCTAGTTTCTAGAGTTCATACCAAAGCCCTAGTATATAATTTTGAGAGTTGAAATGGAATTCATATGGCACACTTTCTTTAGGAAAAAGAAAGAAACTGCCACCCATAGAAAGCATATAGGAATACTGGTGACAAAGAAAGGGAGAAGGACAATTCAGATTCTTATAAAAAGACTAGGAAAGCCACGGTCACAAGTCAGAGTGGAAAAAAAGACTGTTCTCTTTAGAAGGGGTGATTCAGATACCTGCCTTTGAAGGCAGAATCCAGACTTGCATGTGAGAACCCAGATCAATCTGTAGGCAAACCAGGGGATGGAAGAGTGATCCCCTTCTCACACATCAGTTTCCTTCAGTCCTAGCATCACTTTTGGTCTAAGAAATTCTCAAAAACACTCTCTCCTGCGTGTTGTACAAAAAAAAAAAGAGAGAGAGACTTCTCCAAAAACATCCAAGACAATTTTTCAGACACCCTGTGGCTAGACAGCTGTTTATGACTAAGCAAAGAGACGCCCTACATGCCTGCTACAGAGAACTACTATCTCTCCTACATGTATCTTTTCTTCCAGACAAAAACGGGAAGAGATTTTTAGAAATCACATTTAAGTGATGGATGGGTTTGTGCATGCCTTATGATGGGGTCTGGGAGTAGCAGGATTTTCTTAGCAGGCCAACACTTCCAGATTCCTGGGTCCCTTCAGTCGCACTTGTGACGGCACTCACACGGAGAGAAGCACCCTTGCATCTTCCCTGTATCTATGTCGTAAGGTTTTCTTCCCCAATGCCCCTGAACAACCCAAATGTAACCCAGAATGATTTTTAAACAGACGTACACAATGGTCATAATGTTAAAACAACAAGAAGAAAAATGTGAGATGTAGTTTCTTCCCTCAAAGAATTTAAAATCACACACACACACACACACACACACACACACACACACACACGCATTTGGTGCACAGGGCCAGTCTGGGCATAAACTTGTGATTCTCCAGCTTAAGGCTCCCTAAGTACTGGGTTACAGACCTATTCCACCAGGTATGCCCAAGAATATTCTTGTTGATAAACCGAAGCGAACATACAGAAACGACGCATGGTGTCACTGAAGACTGAGCTGTGTTATCCCACTGTAACTCACATTGATGTGCTCTGTCCGTACAAAGCAATCACACACATTGCCTCATTTGATATGTGTGTATACTCTGGAGACAAAACAGCAATTATTGTGTTCATTTCATTGATTAGAAACAGTTTAGAGGAGAGAAATGACTTAAGGTCACACAGCCTGTAAACTGAAGAGCTGGGTGCTATGTTTGGATCTGGAGTATGGCCCGCATGTACTTGGAAGTAGCGGGATTACTGTATGTTACTGGGAGGTGGGGCCTCGCTGGAAGGGGCCGATGCTTACAGTTAGACTGGGAGAGATTGTGTCAACTTGTTGAGATTAGGGGGTGCCCAGGGCAGAGCCTTCAGGTGTTGGTTACTGACTTGTGGGCCAGGAAGGGAGAGGGGGTGCCCAGTCCGGGTGTTGGGGCCCAACTCGCAGCTTGAAGTAATTAAAGGAGGGAAGAAGAAAAATTGTCACAACTTCTGCCTACAAAAGCTCTAGCCTTGCTGGGTCTCGGGACGTTAACTTGCTCCTACTGCACGGGGCTTCTTTCTGCAACAGGGGGAGCAGCTGTACAGCTCTGCCACGTGGTTCCACCACTGCCAGCTGTGGCTTCTCTGCCCGTAAGTGAACTGTGTGAGACTTCATGAAACTGTGAGCTAAATAAATCTTTCCTTCCTGAAGTGGACGTCAGGTGTTTTGTTACAGAAAGAAAAAGTAACTAGACACTAGGTTTAGAATTCAGGTTTTGTGAGTTTTAACCTCTTTTAGTCCAGAACTAAATGACTCCAAGTTAGAAATACACTAGTAATTCACACTAAGAGTGACCTACAAGAAAAGTAGTAGAGTCATAGAGAAGATAGGGTTCTTTTTTTAAAATTTAGCTTCGGAGGTCAGAAGGATTTGGGTAGAGGGGAAAGGAACGTGTTTGCAATAGGTGAGTTGTATTTATCAACTGGAGGTGGGACCGTGGGAAATGAAGCCCAGGCAGGTAGGATACGGCCTCATCGCAGGCACTGGGTGCGCCATTCACTGCTCACGCTCTGAGAAGTGCTGCCGTACCTCTATGTGAACAGTGGCCTGGAAGCATGACTCCACTGACCAACAGTACACAGATGCCCTCATAGAGGTGGATGGGATGCAGGAGGACCCTGAAGATGGGAAAACCTCCCTTAGACATGGGTGATAAAGTGGTAGAGAGTATAAAATCAGCCTACAGGGTCTAAGGTTCTCACTTTAAATCAGATATATGACATGTATGCCTGTATGACCTCAGTCTCATACAGTTTCTTATTTCTTTTCTGTAAAAGGAAAATCATAGACTAAATAATTTCTTTTCTTTTCCTTTTTTCTTTTTCTTTTTTTTGAAAGGCATTTGACTTCTCTGATGTGGTAGAAAGTAGGAAGGCCTGGAGGATCTGGGATCATAGCTGACTAGAGGGAAAAGATACTGAAGAGATACTAGTATGGAGTGTAGATGGGCATGAGAAGGGCCTGAGATGAGGGAGGACTACCAGGGTCCTCCAGTTGTCTAGGCATGAGAACATAAGACTAGACTAGAATGACTAGATGAAGGAAGCAATAAACACGGAAGCGAATTTCCAGGGAAAATTCAAGAGCATTTGGTCACTGATGGCACTGAGAGCAAGCCCTGGATCTTCAGTCCTAAGTGGTGGGTGGAATGGCTGCCCCACAGAATGGGAGAGAAGAGGTAAGAAACCCTAGCTAGAGGGAAAACTCATTTAGCCTTGGCCTTGTTGGGTTTGGCGGACAACGAAGCATCAAAGTGGAAAAGTCTCCTACTCCCTGGGGAGAAAAGAAACTGAAAGTCACATGAGTTGATGGAACTGCCGATAAGTGAGGCTCATCAGCTCCAGGGAGATAATTAACTTAATGTTCCTGAGGAAACAAGGATGAAAGCCTTCACAGTGGGTTAGCCAAAAAGCATTTTTGGTGGCGCAGCTAAAGAAACTAATGGCCAAGAGATGTTAACAACATGAGCCCACCTTTTTTCTTTTTTTTTAAAGAAGTAGATGAAATGTAAGTTAGTCATGCATTTTAATTTTTCAAATGGCTGTCGCTGCAACTGAAGACTTAATTCGGGGCCTGTGGTTTTTTGAAAATGTTTTGTTCACATTCACATGTATGATCTGGGAGTCCAGAGTTTATTACTGTGGTGGTTTTGTACTGTGCCACTCAGTTAAGCTGCAGCTATATTTCCCAGAATTCTCTTCCCAAGATTTCCTGTCGGGAAGACAAATCTGCATGAGTTGGGAAGGCCTCTGACATACCATCCCTGGGTTCGTTGGTTGGTGTAGGTCTCGCGTCACCATGATGGCTTGCACACCATGTTACTGACCCCTGGCTCCCTTATTGGTGCGGGAGAGCGGCAAGTTTGCCAGGTCTCCTGCAGTGACTCCAAGTTCCTGGCCCAGCAGGCTATCGGAACTTTTAGAGAAGGGCAGCTATTTCCCTGCAGATGGCCTTCATCCTTGGACCAAAGCCTCAGAGCAAATACACGCTACACTTTGTTCTCATGAACTCCACTGGTCATATCTTCCTTCTGCTCTGAGTTCAGCGCTTCCTGTCCTGCGCAGACTCCAGGTTGGAGGCAGAGGCAGAGGCACTATCCTGCCACAGGCATCTTCACCAGCCTGCCTCCAGGTCCTGACCAGTAAGTCCTGCCTTTCCCTCCCAGTCATCCCCTTCTGGACCTGTGCTTCCTCACCTTTCCCCACTATTGCGTGACGCCTGATCTCTAGGTGGAATGCCCTACCACGTGGACAAGGAATGTGGTGTTTATAGCGCCATGCTTACACTACTATAGATGACTCGGGTCTGTCCCTATCTGAACTCCCTTGAGCTGACTGCACTGAGTGTATTGAACTTATTCTCCAGGGACCATTAGCTAGTAAAGGAAGATAACGTTTACAGACGCATCATAATATTTTAAAATATTCATCATTACGTATTAGGAGCCAATACTGAAGTAAGATGACTTATGTGCCATCTGAGGAAAGTACAGGCTTCTGATGCCTGACCCACAGCACCTAGAAATACCCCCCTGCAGGTGCTGAGTGAGAAACGTCTAACTTGCTAAAATGCTTACGGTGTTATTATTTTCATCCTTGATACAACACTGAATCTTGATTCTAACCTATCCATACAAGCAAAACTTCCTTAATCGGGTTCAGTTATTTAAAGAGATGTACAAAAGAAACTCTGTTCATAGCATTATTGTCTATTTTTCCTGTATCTCAGCCATATATATATATACATACATACATATACATTACATATAACATTACAGGCTCTTATCCAGGCATAGTGTTGCACACCTGTAATCTCAGCACTTGAGAGACTGAGGCAGGAGGATTTGAGTTCGAGGCCAGCCTGGGCTACATAGTGAGTAGCTCAGGTCTAAGGTTCTCACTTTAATGAGATATATGACTTAAATGCTTATATGACCTCAGTCTCATACAGTTTCTCATTTCTTTTCTATAAAAGGAAAGTGATGGACCAAATCATTTCTTTACAATTGTACAAGACTCCGTCTCAAAGAAAAAAAAATGTCCGTGCTTACTTACTTAGAACAGCTTCAGTAAAGAGAGACTATGTGTCTATCTCACAAAGAAGTGCAGAGTGGGTCATTTATTAGCCTGGTAGACTCATTCTAATACATATCTTTATTCAGTCCTACTTTCAATGTCTCCTCAGGAGCAGGACTGACCTAAATATAATGAACTTTTCCGGAATATCCCCCATGCACCCATGCATTAAACACCTGATCCTCAGCCCTGGCACTAGCGAGGCCTGGTGGTAGGAAGCTAGGTCACTGAGGACCCACCCTTCAGAAAGGGATTGTTCTCATTTTGCTTCCCAGCCACTGGAAGATGATCAATTTCCTCTGCCACGTGCTTCCTGCCACGATGTGCTGCCTTGCTACAGGCCCAAAGGCAACAGGGCCAGACAACTGTGCAGTGAAACCCTGAAACAAAGCAAAACTTTCTTCTTTAAAGCTGATTGTTCAGGGAATCTTGTCACAGCAATGGAAAATCGAGCCATTCGTCCAGCCAAAACCAACACACACGTGCTCAACGGCACAGGCCTGTCATACCAGCACTCTGAAAACTTGAAGTAGAATTGCAAGTTTGAGCCAAGCCCAGATGAGTCAGCAACTCATTAAGACCCTAACATTAAAAAAAAAAAAAAAAAAAAGGACGGGTATCTTAGCAAATTGGAGGCCTTAGGTTTGACCCTCAGTAGCACACACACAAAAGACCAACAGAAGACGGCCTACTCTGGGAATAGGGAATTAATGATAAATTTTGTAAGATATTTTAGCTATTCCAAATCACTTAGTGTCTCTTAGATGCAAAGTCTTCATTTGTAAACTTCAGAGAGAATTCTTCAAGAGATTGTTGTAAAGGTAAAATTAAGTACCCCAAAGTGTATAAAAATTGCCCAGCACAGTATTTGACATAATGGGTGTCCATAAATACCAGCTGGATTTAAGCTTACATTATATTTTTTTAAATAAAGAGGGAATCCGAGAAGGTAAACAATAAATAACCTCCAGTAATTGTTTCCAAAATCGAACTGGGATTCCCGAGAAGAGTTTCACTTGCCCCAGTTCAACAAGCTATCAAATGGAATGTTAGATACTGAAGGACTTGTTGCAGTTTTCAAAAATATCAGAAAACTAAATAAAGAAGGGTGGGATGACGGTAAAAAGTTTATAACTATGAATGAGTTTATTAGAAGTTTACGGTCAATATCTTTCATATCCAAAATGTGCCACAAGGCAATCTCTCTCAACCGTGACAGATTCTCTGAATTAAAGTCAGAAGGGAGCCTCCTTTGCCAATTTTTTAAATATTCTTAGTTGATTCTTTATATTTCAAGACCTTAAACTACCGTATTTGGTATGCACGGCACCCTTGGTTTTATAATGAATACATAGAGGAAAACGAGAGTCCGACAAAGGAAATCGATAGATCGGTGGCTATTACCTGAAATTCATCAATGAGCAAAGCTTACTGTCCTTGCTCGCACAGAAAGGTTTCACAAATAAGAGCGCGTTGTCCCCGAGTACAAGATAGAACTCATACATTGCCCTGCTGATGGACTGGGAGGCATTCTCGAAATAAAAATATAAATGAAACAATCAAATATCACTTCAGTATCAGGGAGGCCACGTAAGCATCTTAGAGGCTTACCCGAGATAACTGAATTCTGATGAAATTTGTTTTCAGGAAGGTCTTCATTAGGAATGTTATCATTGGTAAGTCTTAATAAACAGGATCAAGGTGCAAGAACAGGCAGAGAGATCAGAGGCCGATGAGATGGTAGGGTTTGCTCTACCTGCCCCTGGATCGCTTCCTATGGAGAGATGTATCTACTCAGGGGACCGGAGGACAACCAGCTTTGAGTCATCCAGGTTTTGGATAAAATATATGGCCCAATTTTGCCATAGCTGAGTAAGCCTGAGCTGCCGTCGCCAGCCAGGCAGAAAGAGCAGGGTCCACCTGGTCCCTTCCTTCTCCCTTCTGTGGAATTTGACCAATCAATATTTAGTAATTCTTGTTTTAAATATGGGCATAGACGCTGTATAGTAAGGAGGAAGAGTTGAGGCGGGGGGGTGGGGGGCACATCAGCAAGCACTGAGTCTAGACACTCATTAACAACGGTTGGGCAGCCAATCCTGCTCACAGCTGACAAGCAAGAAGCTGACGCAGAAGGTATAGCTCAGTTCATTCCACTCTAATCTCCGGGAATACAGGGACAGGGTCTGTCTTGTTTATGAATATTTTGCCAGCATTTAGAATGGTCCTTGGTTACTGAAAACTGAGTCCCTTGATACATATCTTCTGAATGCATAGCTGATGAGTCAGCAGTAGATGGCTGCAGGCACCCTTACACGGTGCTTCCAGAACTCTCTGCCGTACCTGCTGCCACAGACCTACGTGTCTCCATAGCATTCTTTTTCAACAGCCTAAGTCTTGTTTGTGCAGAATCTCCAATGCCTCCCTTGATTGAGACAAATTATTTGCCTTCTTGATCCTTGGTGAAAAGCTGCAGATCTAACTCTATAATAAAGAAAGGGCCTGAGTCGAAAGAGAGAGGAGAGACAAAAATAAGAGGGAAGAAGGGCTAGTAAGGAAAGACTGTGCTTGATTTTGAAGCCCATTTTTACTACTGAGGAGTAGATAATTATGCCACAGGAAAGTTTCAACTATAGGTGTGAGGACAAAAGGTCACAGGACTAAAAAGAAGGATTTAAGCTTGGTCAGTGGAGAAGACTGAACCTGGAAACAGTCCCGCCTTGCAGGTATCTCCCTGTAAGTTGTTTGTATTGTGTCAGATGGAACTAACTAGATAGACTCCCATTCTCCTGTTTAATGGGCAAGAGTGAAGTACCCTGGAAGGTTATTTGAGTGGTTAGCAGAATCTATCCATTATCGTGTCTTAAGGAAAATTTAAACAGTTGATTTTTTTTTCTTTTATTCATAAAGAAACTCATGGCTGATACAGAAGGAAATGCAACCACAGTAAACTTTGCTTTCATAAAACAATATAATGTCCTGGGCAATAAACCTCCTTCCAGGTCTGATTCATCATCTATCAATGGCATTAAAGTATCCTTATATGACAGATAATGGAAAGCTGACGCTTCTGTCGAACAAACTCCTGGGCTTTTCAGAAGCAGCTACCAGGCACACTTTCCAACTAAGCCATGACATCAGGTGGCTCTTGTTAACCTCGACTTGCCCTTAGTGTTCACATGTGACAAGATCCTATAGCAGTATCTTACTCTGACTGGTCCAAAGTAATATGGTAGAGAAGAGAGAAAAAATAATAAAGAAAGTACTTACTTGGTCCTAGACCGATGGAGAAGGCAGCAACATAAACCAGCAGGCTGGCTAAGGATAGCCATTTCAAAAACCCTGGGACGGCCGCTGGATCTGACGCGGTCTGGAATTCACTTTGGTGTTGTCCGGCATTTGGTGAGGATGTAGAGGTCATCTCCCCTCTGTTACCCATGTCGTTTCCCGTGGGCATAAGTGAGTCCTTGCTGTGTGAAGTGATTCTTCTAAAGTGCTCTCTGATGGTATGGTTGCTGGCTGACAAGTTTTCTACTCCATAGAAAGCGGACTCATCCAAGGTCTGGTTGACAGGAGTATGGCTTCTGCAGATATTGGTGACGTTCATGTGGATGTTAAGATTCACAATGCCCATCGTTAGCAAAGAAGCTGCCATGACAGACGAGCCAACACAGAGGAAGGTTTTGCTGCCAACATGATCTACAAGAAGAGTGGCCGGGATGGTGCTTACGACCTTGACCACCCCAACCCCTGTGGAAGCGAGGCTCGCTGCCTCATTGCTTTGAAAGCCAACAGATTTCAAGACAGTTGATGCATAGAATAGTATGTTTGGCTGTCCAGTGACTTGTACAAAAAATACCAGTGTTAGGCCTATCATTATTCGGGTCCTCATATTGTCCTTGGTCCGAAACAGATCCCAAAAACTATACTGATATTCATCTTTTAGGGAAGATTTTATCACAGTGAGCTCCTCGGTTGTGTCTGAGATTGCTCTTAACTTTCCAAGAACCTTGCTGGCAGCTTCTTCTTTCCCTTTCATCACCAGGAACCGAGGGCTTGGAGGCAGAAAGTACATGGCAATCGCTTGCAGGACTCCTAAAGGAATCACAAGACCAAACATATATTTCCAGCCATGGGAGACATTGGCGAATGCATAATTTGAAATATAAGCAAACAGAATGCCGATAACTATCATCAGCTCGTTCAGTGAAACAAGGAGGCCTCTTCTGTGTTGTGGAGCAATCTCTGCAATGTACACACACGTGGCAATGGAAGAGAGGGAAATGGAAACCCCGACTGCAATGCGCCCCACGATAAGAATCACGTAGGACAGCTTGAGGGTTAAAACCAAGCTTCCGAGTCCGAGCAGGCAGGCCGACACGATGATGGCAGTCCTCCGTCCATACCTGTCTATCAGGACCCCACCGGTGAGGGAGGCGAGGAAGGCGCCGACGAGCAGGGAGCTCACAACCATTTCCTGCTCGTGACAGCTGAGGGCCAGCAGCGTTCTGATCTGCAGAAGAGCCCCAGAGATGAGGCCCAGTTCGTAACCCACCAGGAGACCACTGACAGCTGCGGTGACCGAGGTCAGGAAAGTAAACATGCTGCAACCTATAGGCAGAGAAGAGAAATTGAGAAGTCAGTTCGGAGTTGTTATTTTAAATATCCCATATCTGAATGGAGACTCAGCCTCATGTCAGTCTTACACAACACGGAATTAAACACAGCTGCAAGAAAATGCATTAATCAAAAAAATAATCAGCTAGAGAAGGAAAACCGTTTCCTTCCTTGTTTCGGAAGGGAGACATTTAGTAAGTCCAAGTTCCTTTTATCTGTGATGGTGATGGCTTAGTTAAGAGCAGTTAGCTATGTGAGACAGACAATAAAGGCTGAACAAACAAAGCTGTCATACAGTGTGCTGCCTTGGCGCTGGATGAGGGCAAACCTCTGAGGGAGCGATGAGGAGCGTAGGAGCCCCTAGAGGGCCTGCCAGCTCCCCGCAGTGTAACCTGCCCCAGAGGAGCCAGCGCCCAGGACACTTGTTCTCGTGCCTCAACTGGGCCGCAGCTGGCTTCTGCTGACGGCCATGAGGCGTTGGAGAAAGGAGTGGAGGAGCGGGGCAGGAGGTAGATGAGTGCCATGACAAAGCCAAGGCTGCGTCGGAAAGAAGGGAGAAACAGATGGAGGGCGGCATCCATTACTTACTCCCAGTAAGAAGGAAGAGAAAGGGAACAGGGGACAGGAAAGACAGTGTCATACACATACAGTCTCTCTCTGTAGTCCCGAATGGTCTTGAGCTCACTAGGTAGCCCAGGCTGGCTTCAGAATCATGGCAATCCTCCAGCCTCAGCCTTCCAAGTGCTGGGATTATAGGTGTGCACCAACACCTCCCACTTTGTGTGGTACTGGGGGATCAAACCAGCAAATGTTCTATTCATTGAGCTACACTGCCAGCTCCACATCTTTATAATTTTAAATATTAAAATCTTAGGAAAATATATAAATGCTGTTATTTTTTAATAGCAGACATGCAGGTGTTTCCATATGTGAAGAAGTGGTGGCGCATGCCTGTGATCTTAGTATTTACCCTGAGGCAGGAGGATCATGAACTCAAATCCAGCTTCAGGATATAGAAAACTTGCTATCAGCCTGGACTGCTAGTGAGACACTGTTGGAAATGATAAAAAGGAAGGAAGGAAGGAAGGCAGGAAGGAAGGAAGGAAGGATGGACGGACAGATGGAAGGAAGGAAGGAAGGATGGAAGGATGGGAGGGAGGGAGGGAGGGAAGGAGGGAGGAAGGAAGGAAGGAAGGACGGACGGACCAACGGAAGGAAGGAAGGAAGGACGGGAGGACGGGAGGCAGGGAGGGAGGGAGGGAGGGAGGAAAGCAAGAGGAAAGAAACAAGAATGGCGCGAAGAAGAGCACTGCAGCACAAGGATGGCTGTTTCCAGATTCTAAGACAGGAAAGCTCAGGTCACGTCTTGGGAAGTGTCAGAGAGCCAGCCCATACCGTGTGAGGTTCAAGATGAGATTGGACAAGTAGCTGGGAGAAGGCAGAGAATGAGTACGGAGACGCCACATCATGTGGGCTTTTCAGGTCACAGTGACACTTTTTCATTTTATTTCAAGTGCCTCTTAATCCCCCAATAGGGATTAAAACCCACTGAGTGTCGTCAGAGGGCAGTGACACCAAGGATTTCTTGATTTCCTAGATGCTGCTACTTGGAGACTAGCTCTTTAAGGAACAAGACTGGTAGATAGGAAATGCTTGTTGCCTACTTTTTGATAACAGATGGTGACCTGGGTGTTCAAAATGGAACTAAAGGACAAGTGGATAGATGTAAGACTTTTCTGAGCTAAGAACGACCATATTTGCTCATATATTAAAGGTGAAGTATAATGAACGAGGTGAGGACCTGAGCCGACTCTGGCTGGAGCAGTCAGGTGCGTGATTTAATAATAGTTAACGTATTGCATGCAGTACTGTAGACCACACGGCCCAATAAAGCACCAAGGAGAAGACTGAGGAAGAGCAGGCCCCATGTATGGTAGGAAGGCAAACTGGCAGGTCTGTTTTGAACTCACTAAAACATCTTACTTGTTTTGTCTGCAAGACATTTTAAGTAAAAATGTCCAGAAGTGAGTAGGTGTACAGATTTCAAGTGTAAGAGGCAGGTCCGGGCTGTAGATATGTGCTTAGAGGTCATGTATGTATTCAGTGTGTATTTGTCATTGAAAACCATGACAGTGAGTGGGGCCCTCTGGCAAGAGAGAATGAAGGCAGAGGCGAAGCAGGATTAGGGTCAGGAGCTTGGGAACCCCCGTATCTGAAGGAGGCAGAGTCAAGACGGCGATGCCGAAGAAGCAGAACTGGGGCGTGATAAAGACGGGCCAGACACAGGGACGTGGGCAGCCACGTAGCATATGCTGAGCTAAGGCCCCTGAAGTCTGTCTGTTTTAGAAGAGAGAAAGGCACAGTTTAGAAATGGTCTTCAGCTTTGGTGAAGTAAGAAAGTCAAACTAAGGTAATTTTAGACTCTTCCCATTGAAAAGACTGAAGGAGACCCAGACCACAACTATCTCATGGAACTTTAAACGAAAGAGGGGGATGGGGGCGGGGGGGGTGAAGGGAGGGCAGGGAAGGTAGGAGGAGGGACAAAAGGAGAGCGGGAAAGCCCTTGTCACTCTGACAAGGAAAGTATGTGCACAAAATGCTCAACTCCACTGTAAACCTTAAATTCTGCACTTGTACATATCCATAAAATGGGGGGTGGGGGGGGAAGACTGAAGGTATTTTCAGTCTCTAGAATCTTGGGATGTGGAACAGGCAAACTCTTAGAGGGAAGAGCAGAGAAGGGACAATACCTTAAGTAACACCAATCTATGAGGATTAAAACATTAATCTGAGATCAGATAGTCCAAGAAGCAGAAAATAAACATTTAGGATCGTTATAATGCCAAGAAACTTACCAGTCTGGTAGTATCTCTATCGTCTGTTATTTATCATGCACTGTTTATTTTTTACAACAAAAAATTACACAGATTATACAAAATGGCTCAGAAGCACTGTTGCGAATCCCTTCGTGTTCTCACGTTCCTTTTCTGGTATGATTTAAAAATCCACATCAATAAATTCTTCATGTACAAAACAAGTGATGTGAAACCTTCACATATGAATAAAAACTGTATTATTCTTACCTCTACTTTCCATTATTTATTTAATTTATGTTTAATGTATTGATCAGTATGTGTTTTTGGCAATTGGTAACTGGCCTCAGAAATTATGACTAAAAAAATAAATGATTTTGGAGAATGAAACTCTCAGAAAGCAGATGAAATGAGGCACCAGCAAGAGCATTAGGAGTGTCTGAGGACGGCCAGAGGCCCAGAGACGAGTACGAAGGGAGATCAATGCCTTGAGCAGCAGAAAAGTCCCTATTTACCATCCCTTGATTTCCCTTTTATTAGATAGAATATAATAATTTTCTATAAAAAACAAAGACTCCTTGAGGTCCAAGCGTCCCATCCTCTGATGCTCTACGTCCTACCTTAGAGAAGACAGAGAAGATAGGTTGAAAATGGCAGACACAGAGCCAGCTTCTTGTACTCAGGTGAAACACTCCTGACAGAAGAAGGATCTGCCTTCCGCTGCTGCTGCTTTGAGCCCCATTCTTTGCCTAGGTGTGTAGCCCGGGCACACAGGACATGGATAGATGGGGATGTGCACAAACAATGTGGAAGCCATCCCAGTTTGCCAGTGCTCCTCCTGAGATGCAGAACTTGTCCTAACACTGAGGACAAGTGTCCAGAGACATAATCAAGGGATTTCCATTTAAATTGGTAAAAGTGGTTTACTCTAAATTTTATATATTGCAAAATATCACCGTCTTGTTATCTATTTTTAAAATTTAATCTGTCTATAGGCATTTTGCCTTTAAAGGCTAAAATCTTGGCACAAGACAGTCCATGACCTTTGTCCCACATTGAGAGCTTGTCAACACGGGTATATGCTACAGAATTAAGCTCACGCCTCGGTGGTCTGAAGTACTTTGATCTTTCCCATCACGTGGAAGACGGATAAAATCTGCGTGAGCATCCTTACTCATCTTCCGTCTGGGATGAGGGGTGCTGAAATTCCACTAGTCTTTGGCTTCCCACTCAGCACCTGAAATTCAAATTCAGCACGTAAGGCTGACCCTTCGTGCTTTCAAGATGGAAGCTCCAACACCTCAAGAGGTCTATCAGAGGACATTTTTCTGGTCCTCCTCTCCCGCATAAATACCATGAAGAGAGACATAGAGAGTGGGCTCAGTAATAGGTCATAGGTCTGCTTTCTGGGTAATGGTGATGACAGACACAAGTTTTCACAGGCCAATGGATGCCATGAAGTAGAATTTTCCAAAAACTTAGGAGTACAATAGGAACAAAAAGATAGGACGTGGTCTGAAGCGATACAGGAAAGCGGAGTTTGTCTACAGATCGACCGTGAGAATTTTGGGCAGCTACTAGACTGAGGAGGAGCAGCCAGGGGTACGGGGGGAATGCAAGGACTGTTCTTAATCAAATGGTTTCAAAAAACACCCCACACGGAGTCATGTTGCCCTTGAAGGCAAGGACAACATTCGAGGTTCCCAGCCATTTTGCTCAAGGCCTTGCTTGCACAGGGTCCCTTCTTTCACATCCACGTTCTTCCCAAAAGAGCCATCGAGAGTCCTCAGTTTCCTGTGGCATCACAGAATTGGAAACTCTCTGACAAAGGAATAGCTTCTGGGTTCTGTTAGTCCCCAGTGTCTTCCAGCCACTTTGCAATAGGAAGATTGCCAACGTGCCTTTTGGAGCAATGACAGTTCTTTATTAAAGTAATGGGAAAATGTGATTATGGCCAAATGGTTTTGTACAAATGGGTGGTGACACTCACAGCATGAGGGCACAGAGGGTAGGGGGCACAGTGGTGGCCACAAGACACAGCGCTGTTGGCAACAACAATAACCGCATTGCTTCTGTTCACGGCGAGCCAGATGCAGACACAATTGTAACTGCACACAACAAGAAATGCTCCACTTGTATAATAGTTGAGATTCTCCCTAATTTTTATCTTCCTCTTCTTCTCCATGTGGCCACCATGGCGCATGTACATAACAGGTACACAGTAAACACTTGCTGCCTAAGTCCCACCGCAGGCTGAAGGGTGTGCGCACACAGGCAGCAGGTAATTACTCAGCTTGGCCGACTGTGAGCGCTTCCCAGATTTAGAAGACCCTGGCTTCATGGTTCAGGAATGGCTTGCAGTGACCCCACGTGTTCTTGCTACCGTGGCTTCTACTTTCTTGGCTCCGTCTCTCTGAATGCACTTCATCCCGATTCTGCCATCTCAACTGCCACCTCCCTTAGGAGACCACCCTCCGGTGGCATCCTTATCCTGCCCTGGTGTACTCGGCCTTTCTGATCCCAGTTGCTTCCTGCTGTCTGTGCACAGACTGTTGTCAGGGGAAACATACACTTATGGATCAGTCTGTCTTCCCTATTAGACTAAACGTTCCTTGAGGGCAAATACCTGCTTCACTCATATTTGTATTCTCACTTCTAATCTTTCACACAAGGTAAATACTTAATCGATGCCTACTGAGTTAATGAATAAGAGAACGAGTAGAAGCAAAACTCCAGAATACTGATCCTTGGTCCTCTCCTCCCCTCCGCTGTATCATCAGACTAAGGTCAATATCGATTTATGTAACAGTAGCAAGCAGAACTTGATGAGTACCTAAATGCTTAGCATTTGAGTAGTATGCTATCAGGATTTCCATAAAGATTTCAGCAGTTAACAGTTAATACGAAGCATTGCAGGGATCATAAAGTGGTTCAATGTCAGGTGTGCAGAGGTACTTAATTAAACGTCAGCCCTGTGTATGAAGGCGTTCTCTGTTCACACTCAGCATTCAGTTGCCCTCTTGAAGGGCCGGGTTTTCAGGTGCTATGTTACTCTCCAAGCACCAATTCTCTGGCCCACCTGTACCACTTGCTGCTTTTAGAAATGCCCACTTTTCTCCAGTCTTATGCTTTCTTCATGTTACATCACCACCACCACCACCACCACATACATGGACACATAAACCACCACCACCACATACATGGACACATATACCAGCACCCACAACAACACATCCACACTCTCTTTAGCTCTTTTCACATCGTTAGGAAATCCTACTCATCTTCAAAGATGCAGCTCAAACATTCCTCCACCCCCAGGCTACAAATTGTTTCTACTCTTGTCTTTGCATCTGTGACTTTATGACAGCCCAGATTGTATTTAATTATGTCTATCTCTTGCCTCAGACCTGAAGATCAGGAGTGTGTGCACTAGAGGCTATGTTCAGCAAAGCCGCAGGATGCCCCACTGTTGTGAGAATATCTTTTCCTTGGGCGATGTGAACACCTGTGTCTGTTCACCCCCAGAGAAGGCACAGCAGATGGGCCAAAGGAATGATTACACTGAAGTCTAGCTTGGTGAATCAATGAGTTTATTGGGGTTACTTCCAGGGGTACAGGTGAGAGCTTACCTTCAGAAGCATAGCTGAAGGGTCTATTTACAGGAGTCTGGGTAAAGGGTCACTTTCAGGCCTATGGCTGACTCAAAGCATCACTGAAGTGCCCACTCCAGAAAAGGTGGAAATTCACAGAAACCAGACACTGCCTCCGGAGACTGGACGCCAACCATTACTCTCTGCAGCTGCGTGGGCAGCTCCCACCGGCCTCTTTCTTCCTTTCCTCTTCCTCATCCTCAGCCTGTTCTGTGCTGAGCCACTCTCGTCTCCTCTGGACTAGCACTGGAACTCCCTCTCTGACACTGGCCTTTCCTTGTCACCTACACATCCTTAAATAAATATCCCCTCCAGGAGTAGCTTCCCTACAAAGGCTCAGGTGGTCGCAAGGTTGAGAGTGTGTACCGTGAGCCACCAGCAAACAACAACGATGGGGCTGCACACCCACGCATGAATGGGCACCCCTACAAGAGCTTCATCTAGCCACTCCCACCCTGTACCCTGTGAGCTATTCCCCCACTCTGCCTCCAGGAGGGGTGGAGGACTCACCATGCAATACCCACAAAGGAAATGCCTTGACTTAGCCAAAAGACTCCTCTCCTTGAAAATTCTAGGAGACACATCCCAAGGAAATCTGTGGTACAAGTGGCCCGGACCTCCGAAGGTCCTAGACACCACCTCAGCCCTGGAACAGGTGCAGTGCCCTCTGTGGCAGTAAACACTGGGCACTAGCTTTTGTCTAACCCCAGTGCCCACACTCCTTCCCTACACCCAAATCCTCCCTATGGTAGGCAGTGAAATATGGATCAGTAGGTTTTTGGCCTTCTTTAACACCTCCTACTGTTTGATTTTTCTGAGAAAAAAAATAGGAACGTTGCTTTTTTTTTCTTCCAATATTACATTTTATTTTGTGATACTTTCAGACATATTTCCTGAAAGTAATATTCTCCCAATTTTACTGGCAGAGAGACTTCAATAAAGGTATCACCTAACCTTTCCTGTCAGTACTTCCTGCATCTGGCTTTGTTCCTATCCATCGTCCCTCTGGGCTTGGCTACATGGATGACTTCCATCTTTTCCTTTCTTCCTGTCTTCTTTCTAATTTGACTTTCACTAGGAGAATTCTGGGTGCTTGCTTCCTCTAAATTTTTTCTGACACTTGTTGAGTTCTGCTCAGAGAAGATTTGTTCTAGTATTTTTTCATTTTGGGGTTTTCTCTGTCGTTATTTACATGTTAGATACGCATATTCTTTGACTCGCCTACACCCTACAATATTTTCTCGTATTTGTCTTCCACATTACAGTTTCAGATAGTAATCCTGGTTGTGCTGTTTTATCTCCTACACGTGTCAAACGTCTTAGGAGGCCCATTTGCATTTGTCCGAGCTCCCAGATACCGTAGCTCCATCGTCACCTCAGCCTACTCTTATGGTCGTCGGATGGGGCTAGGGTCTGGATGTCATTTGGTCCCCACAGGCTCATGTACTGGAGGCGTGGTCTCAGTGCTGCAAGGTGGGAAGTTGAAGGAAGTGGGCTCGGGGTGCGGTGGGGGTGTCCTTGGGTCACTGGGCGGGCTGCCCTGGGAACGCTGGTCTCCTAGGGTTCTGATGAAAATCAGTTATCCTAAAAGCCTGATCTTGGCTCTTGAGTCGCTTTCTAGCTTTCTATTTCAGAATGTGATCTTCTCTTCCATGCGTGATCGCACTGGCCCTCACTGCCAGACACTGAACCAACGGAGTCTTGATCTCAGGCTTCCAGCCCGCCACACTGTGAGTGAAATAAACCTTTTCAAAAACAAAGTCAGCCTACCTCAAATAGTTCATTATAGTAATGAAAAATAAGCAAAGACAGGTGTTCTACGCGTTTTTCACTATTAAAAACATATTGAGAAGAAAATATGTGTGTTTTCTATAAAAAGTAATCGTAAAATGCTTTCTTTTCTGCTGTATTGGAAATGTGCATGCAAATCCCCAGATTTGTTGTAACCTCTTTATCCCGTCGGTTATAACATTTTAACTGTAAGAATTCAAAAACCCTAAAAACGGGGGCCCTGAAACACCAGCTCACTTATTTCAATTAATGAGAAACCCATGACGATTCGGTGCTTCCAAGAATTCCCATTCTTCCGGTCCTCGCTCCTCAGAGGTTTCTTTTGTCCCTCAGCTTATCCTCAGACCTACAGGGAGGCCATCACAGTGCTCGGAAGAAGGTTCCCATACAACCGAAGCAGAGAGTAGGAGACGATGGAGAAGGGCTCGGGAAAGGGGTTTGTTCTCTTTTGCTTCTTTCCTTCTTATAAAAGAAGGAACTTTCCAGAAACACCCTGGAAAACGTACCCTAACATTTCATGGACTAGATCCAGTCGGTCACTGGCCAAATTTGGCTCTGAGAGAGTAAGAAGTGAGGATGGACTCTTTTAGCCACCCAGATGGCAAAGGCAAGACATCAGAAGAGAGTTAAGTTGGCTTATTCTGTGTCTGATATGCCTGATTCTGGCCACCTGGCTGCAATTAGAAACTCTGAGGTCAGAAACTGGAGGTCCAACTAACGTGCACGGATGCTAGCCAAATTTCTGATGCCTGAAGTTCTTCTTCTAGTATGGATCCACTGGACTGAGAAAGGAAAATTTTTCCCGGCTCCTACTTTTTGGCCTCTGAATTATGAATAGGGGATATCATTCTTGGATTATTAAAAGCAATCTGCAGTTCTTGGCTTGTCAAAAGTAGTCTGAGCAAAAGTACAACTGGCTCTTATATCTTATAGGCTTGGTATTTTCTTGACTCCGATATTATATTTCAAAATGTAATGATCCACTCTCTTTTTTACCCAGCCCAGAATTTTCTTTTTTCTTCTCATTTTTTGTTAGTATGCCTGTTTTTTACACAATGGTTACATTAAACTTGAGAATTTTTTGCACACGTATGTTCCAAGAATTCCCATCCTTCTAGTCCTTCTCCAGCTCTTTCTCACCCTCCCAATCCCTCTTCCACCCAGAATTTTCTGAAGTTTTGGAAATTGTACCCAATAAAAGTACACATGAAAAGAAGCAATAATGACAGAAAAGCTGGGAAGAGCTGGGCTGCACGGCCAATTCTTCAGCTCCACAGAGAAGGCAGCTCTTGCGCTTGATGGAGCTGTTTTTCTTTTCCCTCTCGGGCAGAAATTCCATGTCTGTCAAGTAGGAAAGTACAGCAGGAACCCGTGGAAATTTATCATTTTACTGCCCACCTTCTCCACTGAGGGCACGTCTGCCTGTCACAACAGGCTAGGGCCTAATTCACCGACAAGTATTTCCGGCTTTCACTGTGATGGCAATTTTGTTTCTGTTTCTATGTTTTCGTGGAGGTTGCCAATAGATAGCTCATCCAGGTTGGAGCAGAAGAAGCCAGGAAGTATCCTACCTAGAGATCTCCCATGTCTGCAGGATGGGGATCCTCAGCGTGGAGACCTGGAATGAGCTACAGGCATGCGAGATACACAACATCCTTTCAAGCCGCAGTATTAATTAATACTGTAAAAAATATACTTATTTGTGTTTCAAAATGCCAAATGTATGTCATCGTGATGGGAAAATATTTTAAATACAATGTGCTCTTGAGTGCATAGGAGTTTCCAGTCATTTTGTATTATCTAAACCATATATACACACATACACACTAAAAACACAATCATGTGAGATTTTATTTAAAAAGGATTTGCTAAACTCAAAAATGGTTGAGACTCATGCTTTCTGCTATTTAAATGCCTTAGTCAGTGAAATAAAACAAGAACATAAATAATATAAATCCATAGACCTCTTAGAAAGAGACCTTTTATTCATTAAAATTAGGAAATGAAAAAAATACGTTAAACTACGAAATGGACAGTGGTGTGTGTTAGGCCGAGGAAGCACGTTCATAATGGGCACGCGGGCTATGGGAGACGGGAAGGGAGAAAGCTGGGATCTGTTACGTATTACGGAGGGAGAATTTTGGTGAGAGAGAGGAAAGTGTTGCTGACCAAGAAAGGCCAAAAGAGCCCAGCCCTCTTGGCTTTAGAAAAAAAGTTGATAAGAAATTCCCCAAGGTGGGTTTGATAAGAGAATTTTAAGAAAATAGTTGTACTATAGCCTACTTCACATCATCAGTAAAAGCCAGGCCGGTGATACAGGCTTGTTATCCTAGTACTCTGGGAAGCTGAGGCAGGAGGATCACAAATTAGAGTCCAGCCTGGGCAATTTAGCAAACTTGTGAGATCCTATCTCAGCCATAACACCACCAAAAAATAAATAAATAAAGGCCTGGAGATGTAACTGAGAACAAAGGCTGTGGACTCTGTTCCTAGTACCACACACACAGTCATCAGTAAAGATCTGCAAAAACCTTGTGGGAAGATGAAGGGTAAAAGGCTATAATCTAGGTACGGCTTGAGGCAGAGATGAAGGAAAAAGCCAGAAGCAAGAAGTGAAACACAAGAATTCAGGAAAATTATAGAGTTGGTGCAGGAAACAATCAGATCCACAGTCTCCTGAGGTGAGCTGTTTACGGTCCAGGACGGAAGGAAGATGGGGAGCAAGGAGACGTGCAGATTTAACAAATACGGGAAGTTACGTGAGTATTAAAAATACGGTGACTTCTTAAAGATGGAGAATTTGGAGGCATGGAGGATGGTTTTTCCAAGAGTCCCCACTTCCGTGACCCGTACCGTCCATCGCTTTTAGGAACTTTCTTGATTTCTCTAAACTGACACGGTCTCCCAGGAATTCCTGCTTCCAGGGTCCACACAAATGCCTCAGGGCATGACCCCTGCTCACAGCCTCACATTCCTCTGCCACTCCCCTTCTCTGCTTTGCGTTCTGCGTCCCATAATATCAAAAGTATTTGAAGCTCCCTTTTTTTTTCTCTAAACTTGGATATAAGCTATATTCTCTGCTTTGAATGTCCCATGAATCTGTTGGCCTCAGATGTACCTTCTTGACTCAACTTAGCCAGGCTGTCTTCAAGATGCTTCAGAAAACTCCTCTGTGTGTCACCACAGTGCTGTGTATCTGGCCATCTCCTCCACTGTGGGATTCCTGTTCCCTGCCTGGCCTCTCCTGGACAACGGACAGTAGCATCTGTCTTACAGCAATGCCCTCTCTTTACCATTGGCCCCACAGCTTAGCTACACATCTGATTATTAGAAGACACTCAGTATTTGTTTGATAAATATCTTCAGGGTGATAGATAATAGATAAGCAGAGATAAATTTTTGTGGCACCAGAGCCTTCACACTGAGTTAAACCCACAGCCCATTTTTATTTTGATTTGGAGACATGGTCTTGCCAAATTGCTGAGTTGGTCAAGATGTGCTGAAATTTGTGCTCCTCCTAACTCTTCCTTCCAAAGAGCTGGGATTATAGGCCTGGCTGGTGTATTTTGAGGAATACACTGTGAAGCAATTTTTCTACTGTACAAATGTCTTCGAGTGTATGAATAAACACCTAGATGGTGTAGCCTACCACACATGTAGCCATATGGTACAACCTACTGCTTTTAGGCTACACGATTGTATAATATGTCATTGTACTGAATACTGCAGGTAATTATTGCATAATAGTATTTGTGTACCTAACACAGAGAAAGTATGCTAAAAGGTATATTGTAATCTTATGGGACCACCATCATATGTAATTCCATGAGTATATCATTGATGAAAATGTCATTATGCCGTGCATGACTATAGCTATTTAGATTTTTTTAACCTTCTGATGAGTTGGTAAAAATCTATTGATAGGGCTGGTATCTTAGATATCCTTACCCTGAAGCATCCCCCCTCGAGTCTCTCACACAGCAGGTGCCTAATAAATATTTGCAAAATTAAAATGCTTTTTAGTTCAATCAGCCCTACTTCACTCATTCGTTCATTCAGTAATCACACGTGTCACATGCCAGCACTGCCTTGGGCACAGATGGTGGACGAGGCTCGTCTGGATGGTCCATGTAGCTAGCCTAGGTGATCACGATAAACACCGTGTTGAGGCTTTTCACAGGTTACATTTGGATGTGATGGCACAAGAGAATGGTACTTAGGCCACATCGATCCCTGATGCACAGGCTGGAAACACAGAGGGAAAAAAGGCATAATTCTAAACTATTATGAATCACACAGTGGTTTCTAAGCACTGTCAAGAGGCTCAAGAATATGTATTTTATTTGGAAAGTTATAATTTTATAGAAAAATGTCACCTGACGAATGAGGGAACTATCTAAAATAGGATGCAATTAAATACTAAATTGAGAGCAACCGGCACTAAATTCATAGATTGGACAGACCGGGAGTGGACAGAATGGTGGTCAAGGGGACAACAACTGGGACTGGATCACGGGCACTGAGGTTCAGGTCCCTGTGCTGCTACCTAGTCTCTGTGCTAGGTGGGGCAAGTCACTTTGCTGTCCTCCAGCAGGTACTGAATGGTGACGGCACATTCTGGGATCACAGTGCCTGACTAGCTTCCAGCTAGACTTTGACAAGTCCAGTAGGTAAACTTTCTGCTCCTGTGTGTCCTCATTCGTAAGGTAACGATAATTATATTACCTAATGCAAAGAGTTTTGCCATAGAGGTGTGCCTGGGTAATTGGCAGCTTGTCTTCATGGCCTCTGTTCCTATCTGTGAACTGGGGGTAATATTACTTTACTGGGTTGTTATAAAGATAAGAGGGAGCCAGCTGTGGGGTGCATGCCTGCGGTCCCAGCACTCTGAGAGGCTAAGGAAGGCGGATTTAAATTTCGGGCCCAGCCTGGATAACTCACCAGGTTCATGAGACTCTATCTCAAAATTTAAAAATAAAATAAAATAAAAAAGAGCTGGATATGTAGCTCAGGATGAAGGCCCTGATACTTCCAAAGAAAGAGTGAGAGAGAGAGAAAGAGAGAGAGAGCGAGAGAGAGCGAGAGAGAGACTTGTACATAATCATTTAACAAAAATTTACTTATCTCCATAATATGAAAGCGAAACTCTAACAGTCCCTCTTACTGCTATCAAAGAAAATAAAAGGATATCTTGTTTTCAACATAACAATTGTGCCTTTTCATAAAAGATCGAATACCTTTGTTTTCAAAATTGGTAGAACCTACATAGTTGAGCTTGCATCATTACAAAATCATTTGTGTGGTTTTTTGCCTCTTGGCTTCTACTGCTGAGTTTCTTTAATGAAAAAGAAACATTTTTACTAGTGTGGTGGTGGTGGTGGGGGTGCATTCTGACCATACCAATGGATCCTAATTACAACTTCCCCATTCTTAAAAAGACTCACACATCTGAGGCTGAGAGGTCATTTCAAGCAGGTGTCTAAATTAGCTTGGCGCATAGATCCCGATTCCGGCTTCATTAGGCGTGGAAACATTTCATATAGGTACACGGACTTTGCTAACAGTGCCCCCCCACACACACTCCCTCACACGCCAGGCACACCTGAGTCATGAGTTGTCTAAGGAGTGATTACTTCAAAGGAAACCACAATTACACTTGATTTACTTAGGAAAAAAAATCCCTATAAGTCAAACAAAGCACCACTGTTTTCTGCCTGCTATTTTGGTAGAATCATCAAAAATAAATCTTGTTCAAAAATTATGGTCCTGGGCTTCGTTACGCGGGTTTATAATCCCAGAACTCTGGACTCTAGGAAACTGAGGCAGGAGAATTGCAAGTCTGAGTTCAGCCTGGGCAATTAGGTGATGTCACAAGACTCTATCTCAAAATAAATTAAAAAAAAATTGAACTGAGAATATAGCTCTCTGCCAAGACTCTTGGGTTCTAGCCATAGTACTAAAAAAAAGGAAAGAAAGAAAAAGAAAAAAAGAAAGAAAAGATTAAAGAAAAGCTGTTAAAATTAGAAAGATGTGATAGATTATTTTAGTCTTACTGTAGCATTTATCCAGATTTTACAGAATAATAACATACTGCCAGGCCCTATGGCGCAACCCACATTTCCAACACTCTGAGAGGCTGAGGCAGGAGAATGGCAAGGTCCTGCCCAGCCTGGGCAGCTTAAAGACTTAGAAGACCCTGTGTCAAAATCCAAAATAAAAATGGGCTGAGAATATAGTTCAGCACAAAGGTCCAGGGCTCGGTCCCAGGCACAGGAAGAGGATACTACTGAATCGTAACTATTTAGCAAGTGCACAAATGAGTGTACTACAACACAGGCAGGAAAACGGTACCAATGCGCAAAACCAAAACAAAACGGAAAGAGCTCATATAAATGGATGAGTTGCTCTGATGGTTACTTGACTCCATTCCAGCTGAGAAATATTTTGCCAGCTTGCAGTTTCCGTGACTTTAGCTGAATTCTGGATCTTTCTGGGGGAAGATGAAATGAGAAATTATCTTCATTTGGTACTTGGTCAACTAGACCATTGGGAAGAAGCTATGGGACATTTCCTCTCCTCATCACCACCACTTGGTGTCTTTTAAGATATTCAATAATTCATCCTTCTGGCAGAGAAATTGAACTAGGGAGCTCCAAATCTGCATAGCTTTAAAGTACTATAAAACCAATCATTGTTGATACATTCTGAGTAAATATTCATAACTGCTTTAACTCCTAGCAGCCTAAGCTAATCACACACTAATGAAAGGCAATTTGGAGCTCTTGGAAGACTTTTTTAAGCTCCGAGACTAACGAGTACTTTAGTTCCTCCTCTTGAGAACAATGTTACATAGGAAACCATGATTCAAGGACTATCCTTGGGTAAAATAAAATTTCACAAATCTACAGCAATTAAAAGATGCATTTTAGGAATTGACTGACTTGTCTTATATAGATACGCAAACCTTGGTGTTCCCACAGGCTGTTCTGAGGTGGCTTCACTATATTTTGAGTTCTCATCCTACCTGTGAGTACATGGTCAAGACAACTACAAGAATCCGTGAGGAAGAGTCTCCCCTTCGGGATCCATCAGCTGACACCAGGCACCTTTATGTCTGCCTCGGCTACTGCTGCTAATCCAGCAGAAAGCAGAGTGATGTGAAAATACTTAACAAGTGGGCCCGAGGCCCAGACCTATCAGAAGGACACTGGATGTGAGGACTCGTTCAGGCATGCAGGTGTGTGCTGGCTCCCCTCTGAGCCCAGCCAGCTGTGCGCCAGGGCTTGCTGGCTCTTCCCCCGCTGACTGCAAGGCTGTCTCTCAGGGCCTGCTGCACCCTATGTGCCTGCTGCTGCCGTGGCTGCTGGCATGGTGGGAAGGCCTTCTGCGGCAAGTGACAACCGTCTGCCCTCCCTGGGTTATGTGTCCTCTGAGAGGAATAAGGTTCTCACTGAGTGTGCCAATGCCCCATCTAGCGTTTGTGATGAGACGAATGCCACCATGTCGGTTCAGTCTTTCCGAGCGTCTCAATTTCTAGAAAGGCCCCAGAGGGGTCTTTTGCTCGAGCTCACAGTCATGTGAGTCTCAAAACTTATTAGATTTTTGCATGTGATTTTCCAGAGTGTTAAATATTAACTCTAAAGAGGTGCTGACTGTCCTGGAAGGGAAAAGATTTATCTTTTTGTGGGGACGAGAGACTGGGGATTGAACCTAGGGTCTTCCCATAGAGCTGCATCTTTTCATTTTTTATTTTGAAACAGGGTCTCTCTAAGTTGCTCAATTGCCTAGACTGGGTTTTAACTTTGATGCCCTGCCTCAGCCTCCCAAAATGCTGAGGCTATAGGTTTGTCCACTACATCTGACTAAGAGGCTGATCTTTAAACTTGGTCTCATTGCCAGACATGGGCCTCGGGGCCTTATGAATGAACATGTTTATAAATCCTGCCATTTTCTGCAGGAAGCACTGTAATATCAATATAACAATTTTGTGGCTGTTATAATTCATCCACTAATTAAGTAAAATTTTTTAAAGCAAAATAACTTTTGTCATGGGTTTTGGGATTTGGATTTTTACCATACAGAAAGCCTAGGAAAATGAGAATACCCTAGCATTACATAAACTGACCTTGCCCTAAAATCGGTTGAAACGTGAGGCCAGAACCCCAGGCCTGGCTCTACGCAAGAAGCCTTGCCCATCATTAGAATTCTTACAACCAGACCTCTTTCTTCAGGCCAGTTCATTGGTCTGACTTTTTCTTTGGGTCTGGGATGTGTTTGTGCCCACAAGTCTCTCAGTCTCTCTCTCTCTCTCTCTGATACATGCATAATGCCAAGGATTAAGCCCAAGGTCACCACACCGGATTACATCCCGGTTCATATTTTTATTTTGAGACAGGGTCTCACTAACTATGTTGCCCAGGCTGGGCTTGAATTCATGATCCTTCCTCAGCCTCCTAGAATCCTGAGATTACAGGTCCATGCCATGGGGCCTAGCTCTGCCATGTCTCTTACATGAAGACTTCCTCCAGGCAACCCCAGAAAAACTGAAATAGTCAGACCAGACTAAATTCAAGAGGGCCTAGTTTAGACTAAATTTGAGAACAACTCTAAGTAGAAACTTATCTGAAGTTATAGCTCACAAGTGTAAAAAGGAGTTGAGCTTTGAAATGTCTGAGAACAATTGCTTGAGGTTATTTTGACTGGTAGAAGTATGTATTTCTTAAGTCCCAGGCTGTAAGACTGTGACATCTTCAGAAAATAAAGTCCTTTCAATAAGGTCCATGAGTCAGGTTCTATGCATCCTAGATTCCAGAATATTCTCTGCAGTGCTAAGAACCTACACTCAAACATTTAGCGCTGCTCTTGGTTTCTGATCTTTTGGGCAGATTGGAAAAGAAAGGGCAGTATTAGTGGGGCCAAGGGGGACTTAAAGAAACTTTATCCCTACCCAACTGTTCAAATCATAAAATAAGAACAACACCTGAGAGCTGAGGATAAAGTAGTACACATTGAGCCTCTTAGGCCAGGGACCATCACAGTCAGTTCTGCATTAGCCTCTGTATGGACTTAAGTTAACCACCTGCCCTCCGGCCCAAAGCTTTCCAGGTTTGAGATGTTCCAGGGTTGTAGTTTCCCATTTCATCTATATCTTCTCTAGGCACCAGAATTGAACTTGACCTTGCCCTAGAAGGTCAACTAGAACATGACCAAGAACATTGAAAAGAATTTACTAACAGTGTATCCATTTTGACTCACAGCTTCTTTAAAATGAATGAAGTTCATGAGCTTCTAGTCATTGGAACCACACATTCTTTCCAAAGAGAGTTGGCCGAGGAAGACCTACCAGAATGTTTCATTGCAGCAGTCGCATTAAGGAGCAGGCTCAACCGCAGAGCTTAGGGGTTTGATTTTGTTTTTCGTACCTCATATGATTCAATCACCTTGCCCTGGATTATGTAAGTCTTTCTTCTTTATGCTTTGATTTTTTTTTTCATTTAGGAATATAGACAACCGGCTATTTTCAAATGCAAAACTAGGATGATAATTACTGAGCGTATATAAAGTATTCTGAATTTCTTGGATGGCAGAAATTATATAAGTTTAACATAAAAAGAAGCCAAACCACCATTGATAAATATTATTTCCTCAAACTTCAACATCTCCGTAAAATATCTAATGTTAATGGATAGAGAGGCATTGCCTTGGGAAAGCACATATCAAGGGTTCCCAGTGCCTTCACTTGTGCATGTTTGTGTACAATTACTTTTGGTTTCCAAAAGATATATAAGATAAATTAGAACATTTTTCAGAAGTAATAATAAAGTTTGTATTTTCTAAATACAAACCACACATTACATAAATAAAATATATATTCATCTAAGATTTTAGGAAAACATTTAGGGTTTCACATCTATCTAAGAAAGTTTTGTTTAAAATTAAATTTGAAAGATAGTTTATGTTATTCACTTTTCATTTCTGTACTGCAAAAGTTGCACTTTAAGTTAAATTACAAGTACACATGCAACTTTTATGAGCATAAATACATGTCACCTTCTTTGGGGATAATTGTGAACTTGTACAATACAAGCTGTTAAGGTACACTGTGCTTTCAAAGCCATATCAAAATTAAATAGTAACTCTTTTAATGGTTACTGCAAAAGTCCCTCCCGGTCAGAAATTCTTTTCATTCTCTTTGCGTTACTGTTGCGACTCCATTTGGTGCACACTGGCTGTCATCACGACCTCAGCTTGCTTGGTCTACACTGCAGTTCAGTCTCTCAGGAATTTGGGGGGAAAGCAATTTCTTTTCTTCACTCCTTAGTACAAAGCTCCCTTGCCTGCTCCTAGGGACCTTTGAGTGGGCCAGCAAACTCACACGCAAAGGGACAACAGCTCAGCTTGGGAGAGGACAAAACCATCTTGCAAGATGGCCCCAGGTCTCTATTGCTGACTACAAGCGGTGAAGCAGGCGAGGGCCGAGCTGAGCTGCGCTCCGGACAGGGAAGCTCCTCCGCCATCTTCATTGTTGGGGTGGTGCCACCTCCTCTTCGTCTGCAAGGGGACGTGAACTCAGTTCCCAAATCAGGCGGATGCATGATCCAACCCCTGCAGACAGAAGGAGGAAAGGCCAATGCCCTGTGCGCCATTGAGTGTCTTAGGGGTTTCCGAAATCCTGATGTGTAGCCTGGGAATGGCACAGGTGAGCAGAACGGAGAAGAGTCGTGGGAAGAAGCGGATTGCCAGTCTGTCGCGGGTTGTGTGCGAACTAAGGGATGAGTAGGAAGAGGCAGCAGGACGCACACAGTGTCACCTGTGAGAATGAGTATGGGAGTGAAGGAAGGAGGCTGGGAGAGATAAATGAATTCCAGCTCCCCCAAATCTCACCTCCCCAAGGCAAGGGGACTAAAACGCACCTTCCTTTGACAGGCCAGTTTCAAAGAAATCAGGAACAATTGCTGAGGAGGTTTCAGACTTGGAGTAGCAGGCAAATTCCCTACAAACACGTCCGGAATTCAGTAAGAAAAGTTCATCGATTACATAACCGATTGTTTCAAACATTGATTTTAAAAACAATGCTTACGTAGCGTCCAACAAATGAAAGCATGCTTAGAAACGAGACGACTGCCCATCAACCTCTCCGAAACGGAAAGGATTTACACATGTGGCTCACGCAAGCACCCCGATGAGCTCTGCCACACCGGTACAGGGCACGCACGTCCCGTTTGCTTAACACCCAACGTCCCGACAGGACTGCAGTCCTCAGGCGTTACAGCCCGTCGCCCCTCCACGCGCCCCCAGTCCGGCGCCCCGTCCTCACACAGCCAGCGCGCGCGCGCCCGCACACGCGCCGGCCCGAGGCACCGGCGCCCGCGCCCCTTCCCGCGGTGGCCGCGGAGCCCGGCGTCCGCCCTTACCTCCCGCGCAGCCGGGATGCCGGCCGCCGCGCCTTCCGCAGCTGCCGCCTCGCTCCGCCTCTCTGGCCGTCGGGCTCGGCGGCTTGGGGCCCTCGGGGTTCCCAACAGGTACCACGGTCACGTAGAAGTCGCAGCTTCTCCGAGCCAGCGGGCCACCGCGACCTGCCCCGCGGACGGGGGTGCTCACTCGCCCCATGGCAGCCCGCTGGAGGAGCGCGGAGGGAGGGGGAAAGTTCAGGCCGAGCCAATGTGGTTTGTGACCAACTTTGTTTCTATTTCCGAAGGCGTTGCCCTTTTCGGTGACACAGGCTGCTGCTATTCCAGGCAGCCTATCACAGGCAGGGGGAGGGCCGCGTCCCGGAGGGCTGTTTTCCCCGTAGATGTGGAGTTGGAAGCAAGGGGTTCAGACTTGCTCCCGCGTCTGGGACGGTGTTTGGCCATTAGCTGGGGCTAGCTCTTGTATCCCCGCACCTTTGAGAAGAGGCGCAGAAAAGAAACGCTCAGATTTAAACGCTAGCTAGCTAAGAGCTGCTGCAGAATACTCACAGATGGCACCACTTAATCTTGCAGGAGAGGAGCAATTTATACGAGGCACACCAGAAGGAAAAACGTGTTAATTTTTCTAGCAAGACTGTTATTCCAAGAGTCATGACACTTCCCGGCTTAAGCAAGGCATAAGACGTCTTTATTGTTGCGGTCTAATTCTGGTGTAAGCACAGGCTGTGTGCGTCTCTCCACGGCCTGTGGGACAGATGAAGGCCTGCTGGCTCGTCAGGATGCCTAGGTGCTTTAGGCTGTCCCATATAATGTGGTAGCAAAGCCGTCCATTTTAAAATGTGTTGCCTGTCTTCAGAGAGCTGCTCCCGAATCTTCTGTCCGGTTGCACGCTTGTCTGGGCGGGAGGAGGAGGTCCGCACTGAGAGGCAGGACAACATGACCCATTGTGTCACGGTCACGTAATCTGAAACAAATCAGACCATGAGAGGGAGGATTGTTTTTCCGATTTGCGAGCATATTTATATAAACAATCCTACGGAATTAAGCGACTTTACCTTTGGTTATATGCCTAGGAAATCATGTTTATTGAACCTTGGGAAGGAAACTGGGTCTTCTTAGAAACTGATTTAGGACGGAAACTAAAATGTGTGCAGTATTTCTCGGTCAGAAATGGTGCTAAGTGCATTAACTCAAATGTCCTTCTCACCTCCCCCCTCCCCCCCCCCAAAAAAAAAAACCCACTTGTGAGGTAGGGAACAGGAAATGGGGTCTGAAAACTTCGCCTTGAGACTTGCAGTGAGCGAGTGGAGTTGGAAGGATGAAGCGAGGAGAACTCCTCCCAGGGTGACGCCTCAGCCGAGAACTCCTCTCCCAGCTCTGCAGGACACAAGAAGACGCCGTGCGAGATGACTGTTAGTCCTAATTATTCTTTTGGTTAGGGAAGAAGATTTGTACTTGTACAGCGGAAAATGACCTATCTTTGCTTACGTTCAACATCTTGACTGGGCTATAAGCGAGCTCTTCATTAACATTGTACATTTCTTCTCTCTCTCTCTCTCTCTCTCTCTCTCTCTCTCTCTCTCTCTCTCTCTCTCTCTCCCCACAGGATCTTGCTCTGTAGCCCAGGCTGGTCCTGAACTCACTGGTGTAGCCCAAGCTGGCCTTGGATTCACGACAATCCGACTGCCTCAGTCTCCCGAGTGCTGAAATTACAGGCAGGCACCACCATGTCCGGTTTTGTGTGGTGCTGGGAAATTGAACTCGGGATCCTGCGTCAAGCACGTTTCATCTGTGCCTTTCCTCCAACCCCTCTTTACTCATTTCTAGATATTTCTATATTGTTCTTATCCCTCAGGGAATCGGGTAGCAAATGGGCCCACCCTTCTGTTAGATAATTCAAGTAGGAGTGTTTATTATGCACTGTTGTATGTCTTCCGATAGTGTTAGAAAGTGGAAACCCTGTCCCCTGAGGATGGCTAGACCACTCCTGACCACGAGGGCAAAAGTTGAAACCTCGCAGGTCAGTTGGTCCATACTGAAGACCGTGTCATCCGCCAACATCTTGCACAGCTGCTTCGATTGTTCCCAGGGCATGTCACCATCACAGGAGCAGCAGGTTTGCCTGTGAAATACTCACCATTTCTCGTCAGTTCTCCATCTTCTCTGGAATCTAACTTCATGCTATTCAGAACCAATGACCTGGGTAGGGGGAAGGAGGGTGTTTTTGCTCAGAGTGAGTTGGATAATTGCTTTGTTTCATGACCCCCAGGGCTTGTGTCAAGATGAAGTGTTAGAGTGTTTGCTGTAGCGACTGAGTTGGCACAAGACCTAATTCCCGAATACCTTATTAGACTTAAAAGCAATTCAACAACCCTTGCTGTGCTCTTTGTAGCAGAACTACTCAGGGACGTCACTGGCATAAACCGACTGAGTACAGAGGAAGAAGGAAGCGATGGGACTGACCACATTGCCTCCTGGTGCACCTAATTCTGTTTCTTGTCTCATTGTTGACCTGGGTCACCTGAAAAGAGCCATGGGATAACTCAAGTTCTGTCCTTACCTTTTTCTCTTAACTCTGAGAAAAGCGTAGAGGGAGGCATTTCTTTCATCCAGTGCAGAGGGGACATTATGTCTACTTAGGTTCCCTTAAAGATCCTTACATCTTCCCAGTACTTATCATAGTTATAATTAATTTATTATAGTTAGGTACAGGGATTTAATTAAATCTGTCTTTCCTGATCATAAGCTTCTCAAAGTATGGACTATGTCTGTTGGGTTTCTTTGGCTCTGTTGAACCTCAGACCGTGACTCTCGCCAGTATGGCATCTTGGCATGCTGGGTGCTTTGAATGGAAGGATGCTGGAAGAGCTTCAGAAGTCAAAGTTCTCGGAACTGCTGCTCTCCTAAAACATCTAAGATCAAAAGACATTTTCTGATGCTTTATTATGGAAATTTTAAGCCATACAAGAAAATCTAGATTCTATAACATTTTACTGCACTTGTTTATTTGTGTTTGCCTATCCCCCATCCATTCATTGATCCATACTAGTTTTTGTGAATTTTAAAGTAAGGTGAAATGCTTCATATGCACCTAATTAACTGGAGACCAATATTTGTTTGAATTTTTTTCTTTTAGTCAAGTTTTATGTACAGTGCAGAGTACAGATTCTAGGGGTTCAATTTTATGTACTAAGACAAAAAGTACTCAATCCCCTGTTATGTTACAGAACGTGACCTTCTCAGGAAATTACTTCATGTCTAATCTGGGTAAATTCCCACCCCAACCCCTAGAAATAACCAATGCCCTGGTTGTTTTTCACAGAAGTCACCTTTGCCTGTCCTCAATCATCGTGTCATGGAGCTATAGAGCACCTCTTCTTGCGAAGCCTCCTTTCCTTCAGTGTAATTAGAGATATATTCATGTTTTGGGTATGTTAATAGTTTATTCTGTTATTGTCAAATGTTATTCTATGGAAGAATACACCTGTTTATCCCGTTTCCTACTGGTGGACACCTGGGCTGTTTCCAATCTTTTGCTATTATAAATAAAGCTGTTATGAGTGTTCTTGTCCTCTCTCTGTTGCAGAACACAACATTTCAAAGCTCAGCAGTCCAGATCTGTTTGACTCCAAACCCACATGCTTTCCACTGCACCCCGTTGCTTCTCTGTAGTGCGCTACATTATGTGGAATGTATCTCCGAAGGTTTTATCCTAAAAGGGCACATTCTAGTGTAAACACAAATGGAGAAATATAATCTTTAGGCAAGCAAACAAAATACCCACATAAAATTCAGTTTTTATTAGCCACACTCCAAAAAATACCCTGCTATGATTTTCTGGAAGGATATTTATTATTTTATCTGCTTATACTATCCAAGTTACTCTCTAAAAGTTTTCAATGTAACTTTTCTTGGTATGTTTGGAATATTAACAATCATAACATATTGATCAAGGTTCTTCAGGTTATAAAATAAATATAGTTAAGTACTTTGTGTATCCTCCTGAGGAAATGTTATATAATAAATCATTAAACTTGGAAAGAAAGAAAATGGCATGTTAGGATGGCAAATCATGTGTAAAATGTACTTTCTTGAAACCTGTCTGCTTTCTGACGATGTAGCTCAAAGGTCGACTACTTGCCTACATGTACAAAGTCTTGGGCTGCATTGTGGTTTGAATCTGGAATGTCCCCCAAAAGTCTCATGCATTTAAATGTTATAGATTGTCTATGGAGCTATGGGTTGTCGAGAGATTGGGGCCTAGTCTGGAGGGGTGGATTACAGGTGTGTAAATTAGGATTAAAGGTATGTAAGTTAGCATTACAGGCATGTAAGTGAGGATTAACGGTGTGTAGTGGCCACGCCTTCCACACCTGGATCCAGGAGGGGCTGATCACTGGGATGGAACCTGGAAGGGTATATAAGCTGCTTCCTGCCTTCCTTATGAGGACTAGTTTTAAATTGCCTTGACCTGGCTTCCCATTTGTGATGTTGTGAGGAGCTGCCTCCACCTCTGCCTCTGCCGTGTACTTCCATTGCAGCTGGCCGCTCCTGAATGGACTGTGACCTTCTGAAACCGTGAGCTAAAATAAACCTTTCCTCCCCCAAATTTGTGGATGTCGGGTATCGAGTGACATCAACAAAAGAGTAACTGAGACAGGCTGAAATCTCCAGTACCTCATACACCAAGAAATTATTTGGTTAATATTGTTATAATATTGTACACATAATAAATATAAATCTGAAGAAAAGGTCGTCATATTTAGTGCTACCATGTCAGTGGGCCTTTTCTATTTTTTAGGCAACAATTTTATTTATAAAGCAATTTTTCTGGAATATAATAATAAAATATCTTGGAAAAGAGTGGCTTTTTCTAATTTGCACAAGAATACATTTGAGTAGCTCACAGGGCTGTTCCCTAGCATCTTATATACTAGTTTGGCCTGTACCTGCTTATATGGTGCTTAGCTGAATAAAATGAATGCCTTCTCCCCTTTGATTAGTTATTTTGCAAATACATTATTTTTTGATTTTAAAATCGTCCTCGTTATTTCTGTGCTCCTGGGAAGAAGGACATCTACAAAAAGTTGGCGATGATTAGCTCTTTCCTTAATGTGTTAGGTTTATATTGTTGTGGCAAAGTTCATCAGAAAATAAAAGAGGAAAGTTTAATTGTGGCTTCCAATATCAGAGGTTTCAATTCACGTTGCTTTCAACAATGATGAGACAGAGAAAGGAGGAAGGTCACGGTGGAAGGAAGCTACTCACCTCACGGCAGCCAGAGAAAGACAGTGAGAGATAGAGATGGGTGGGGGACTAGAGGCCTGGGACAAAGCACAAAAAGTGCCCACCGAGGTGCACTCCAAATGGCCTACTTCCTCCAGTTCAGCCTCCACCTTCTGATGTGTCCACCATCTTCCGATAATGTACCAAATTTTGAATCCAGCAGTGGGTAGTACAATGACATCAGAGTCCTCACGAGCCAATCACCTTCCAGAAGCCCCATCCTAAGCCTTGTTGTATCGGAGATAAAACCTTCAACACGTGGGCTCTCGGGGGATCCAAATCACAACGTTTGAGGTTGACCTTCCTTGTATACCATGACGTCAGGAAAACCGGCTTCCTATGAATGACAACAGGCTGTCTTCATTGGCTTGGGAGATCTGATTCTTTCTGGTTGCATATTTCTTCCATTTGCTAGTCTATGAGGAGGAGGATGCTACATTAAAAGGACTGTTTTCCAAATTGAAGTAATCTGAACAATTTTAGGAAATTTAGGAGCACAAAGCTTACTAAAGAGGGAAGTACAGTGTGTCCTGAACATTGCCATACACATAAATATATTAAAAGTATAAAATGTAAAATTTTGTTAGCTCAGGGTTGTTAATAATTTGTCATGATATTTGAAGTAACACTATGAGAATAAGGGATGCAAGCAGTAAGTTCAGGGTGTGGGTTTTTCCAAGAGCCACCACACATAGGAAATAGTAACAATTTTTCGGACACCCCTTATTATGCTCAGATTCTGAAAACCAACTCATGGAATTTTAGAGCTTGTGTGTTTTCTCAGAACATGTCATGGACCTCTGTCCTCCTCATAAGGTGCCAATCCTGTTTGGATTATCTCTCCCGGCTTGGAAGAAACTGTACCCTAAGCAAAAGTTTGGAGCGACCTGCTGCTCCTCTTTCTCACTTCCTTCTGTAGGGTGGAAAGATGTGCTACATTCTCCACCCTTCGCAGGAGGCACAGCTGGCATAAGGGCAACAAAAGACACGTCAACAAGAGAAAGACACAGTAAATTACATGATGCAAGAGACTTCAGAGCTGAAGTTCCAGTGACCATGGGAGAACTATTTTCATGCCCAGGCTGCATGCAGAAGTGTGTTATGGAAGTGTGGCTGGAGGAAAGGATGTGACCTAATGGTAACAGGCCAAGGAGGGGACACTCACAAGGCCTGTCTGCTTAGGTTCCTCTCGACGTCTCTTCATTGCACTTTCTTCATTTGTCCTTTGAAACTTTTCCTGGGAAGATGTGAACACCTATGTGCGTTCACTCCACGTAGGAAACAGCAGATAGGCCAAAGTAACGATTCCACCAAAGTACAGTTTGTTGAACCGATAAGCTTATTGGGGTTACTTATAGGAGTAGGGGCAAGAGATTACCTACAGAAGCACAGATGAGGGGTCATCAAAGGAGCACAGGAGAGGGGTTGCTTATAAGCCTATAGGGCAGGTCTTCTCTGGAATGAGAATTTTTCAGAGAGAAGGGAGAGAATAATTTTCTAGGTTTGTGGCTGGCTCTGGGGAAGAGCAGGTTGAGAATCTATCGCTTTCCTTGAAGAAAAGAAATTCTGCCTTCACGAGTTGCTTCTGGAGACAGAGAGGGACAGGCGATAGGGGGAAGGAGAAAGTCGGAGAGACCTTTTGCTTCTGAGGCTTTCCGATATCCTTTTGCTCCAAGTAATCATCATGTCAAAGATCACACTTGGAAGTATTGTTTTCTGAGTCCCAACACGTCCCACTGAGGGCCAGGGTCTGTCAAGCGAATCATACACCTTGGAATATACATCGGAAATTGGTGGCATGGATCTGGCCAAAACGTTGCATTCAGTGTCTTAGTTATTTTTTTCATTGCTGCGACAAAATACCCGAAGTCCACAACTGTTGGGGTCTTTGGGGTCCCTGGCTGCTGTTGGCCACCAGCGATCAGGAATCAGCTCAGCCTCCACCTCCTGATGTGTCCACCATCTCCCAATAATGCATCAAATTATGAATGCAACTGTGGGTAGCACAGTGACACCAGAGTCCTCATGATCCAATCACCTTCCAAAATGTTGTTGTACTGGAGACAAAGCCTTCGACACGTGAGCCTTTTGGAGGGAGCACGGTCTCTAGTGGCCTTGGGTGTGACAGAATCCAAAAGACTGAATCAATGTTGACAGTTCGGTTATTGTCCACGGACAGACAACGACGGGTGCCCCTCCCTCATTTCCTGGCCCACAAGTCAATTAACGAACACTGAAAGCTCTGCCCTGGTCACCTCCCAGTCTCAATAAGTTGGCACCATCTTCCCAGGTCAAACCCCAATGATCTGCCCCTTTCAGCAAGACCCCACGTCCCAACAGCACATGGTTCCAGGTACATGAGCCTTTGGGAGACACTGCAGATCCAGACCATAGCACCAAGATTATTTAGATATCTGCTATGTGGTATGCGCCCAGGTTGGCTGGATCAGCTGGGGGCACGGCTTCAGGTGTTACACTTACTGTATTTCCCTTGACTCCTGTGATTAACTGTCTGGTTATTGGTTTAAGGTTAGTTAATATCCTCTAGATGGCTCACAGAAACTGTGGTGTATAATTAAGCTCTTGCCAGCTTGCTGGGTATAGTAAGGGCTTCCAGGAAATCTCCTGGTGTTGCACACATTCCACATTATCATTCCTGTGGCTGAAAGATGAAAAGGCACAGGGCTAGAGACACCTCCCGTGTGAATATGTCTTGTGGCTCCCAGGAGACTGTGCTACAGGACAAACCGGAGTCTTTGATTCATCCTATGGAAAGTGATGTCATGCACATTGCGTTAATAAAAGATGTTAAAAAGGTATACAACCAGCTAGATGTGCTGGCTCATGCTTGTACTCTGAGCGCTCCGGGAGGCTGAAGTAGGAGAACTGGAAGTTCAAATCCAGCCTGGGGAATTCAGAAACTTAGTGAGACCCTATCTATCTCAAGATAAAAAAATAAAAAAGGGCTGAGATTGTAGCTCAATGTAAAAACCCTGGTTCAACTCCTATTTTAAAAATTATATAACTGAAAGATAAAGGGACTGACAGTATATAAAGGTATATCAGAAGTTCCTGGCTTGTGCAATCATCAAAATACACATTCACTTTTGCATTCTTATATTTTTTAAGTAACAGATCCCAAATGTTATAAACTTCCAGCCTTACACAACTGGGCTTTGCCCCTTTGAACCATTTTTGAGAATGTAGCTCTTTCCAGATGACTGTGCTTGCTAAAACCCTGCCCACTCATTCTCCCTGTCCCTACTGCCACTCTCTACGTCCAGGCCGCCACTCCTCAACCGCCTCAAGCACATCCGCCTGCCTGACTGCTTGCTTCCCAAAGTAAATTTTTTGGTACTGCGGCCAAGAAGGTTCAATCTAGATTCTCAAATTTCTTCCAGTTTTTCTTAGTATTGGTCTAAATCCCTTAGGGAGGCTTAAACTACCCTGCATCGACTGGCATGAGCTGACCCCTTCAGACTCACCTCTTGCCAATTCTGACTTGAGCCCTCCAATCTAGTCCTATCCTGTCCAATATGGTAGAAACCAATCACTCTGCTCAGGGAGCCCGTGGGATAGTGCAGGGTGTTCTCTCTCAGGTCCATCCTCTCTGGATTATGTTTGGAAATCATTATGCGCCTCAGAGTCCAGTGCAGAACTTTAAGCAAGAAGGAATTTAATGCAGAGAATTAGTTGCTTCTGACCTCACTGGAAGGCCCCTAGCCTTCAGGAATGAGTCCCAGAAAAACATTGAGCTGATTCATCAGCTAAGCTCCTCCATCTAAGCTGCCTAACTGAGCAAAGAGTTCAAGAATGCATTGGTTTAATCCAAGGACCATATTACTTCTGCTCCTATAACTACATTCTCCAGAAATATATCAGTGCCACAACGCTCCCTCAAAATAGCCTTACATCTACCTGTACCTGGAGGCAAAGAGAAGCTCCTCAAGGAGCAAAGAAAATAGCTTTCCTATCATATCATATATACAGATGAGCCTAAATGATATTAAGGCCCTTTTGCAAGGAAATTTTGGAAGTATAGCTTTCGCCCCCCTCCCCACCCCAGTGGAAGAGAAGGCGGCAGAGAAGCGAAAAGGGCCACTCCGCTCTGCGATGTGGAGTGGGGCCTGGAGTCAGGGCCACGGCAGGCCAAAGCCTGCATGGTGAAAGCAGCCAGAGCTAGCGAATCACGTAAAAATATGAGAAAGATGAGTGCAGAGAGAACTGGAGAATAGAGATGCCCAGAGTGAAAGCGAAAGGTGGACGCCTGTGGGCCCACGGAGACAGTCTTGGTTTGAGGTCGCTATCAAGCCCAGCTGTGTTTGAATCTTGCTTTTAACACTTGAGAATCTGAGTGGTGCCCTCTTTCCTTTCCTTGTCACTGGCTGTGTTCACCCCAGTCCTCTGAGCGCCCTGCCCCCACGCGAGCCCGTGCAGAATTCACAACAGGTCGTCAGGCAGAACGCTATGGTAATGTACTTCTCTGTTTTCCTTGTGAGTCTGTGAACCCTGTGAGGTCATGGTCACGATCACCTTGTTCACAGCCCTCCAGAGCCTAGCAGAGTCACGGAAACCGTGAGCTCGCTAAATGCTCGTTGAAAGAAATGCAGAGAGAAGGACAAGGGAGAGGAGAAGACGAGGGTGTTAGCAACGGAACTCGGCCAGTCTTGTCTTGTTTTATTGCTTGACCCTTTTGAAAGTGGGTTCGCAGATGCGTCTTGGTTTTCATTCTGACCATGCCACTGAGCGAGCCCTGGAACCTCGGTGTGCTTATGATTCTGCGTCTCTGAAATGAAATCATAACGCTGCCCATTCTATAGGCTTCCTATGAGAAGTAAATGGCTTAGCAGTATTTTGACCAATATGTCACTATAGGGGTCCTCAATAAATGACAGCTGTTGTTGCTTTTAAGGGATCCCATAGAAGTGTAAAGAATAATAGAAAAATACTGATTCAGGAGTAACATAATTATGTCCTAATGTTGGATATTTATTTTTCATATGACTTTGGGAAAGTCAAATAATCCCATTAGGCACAATTTCCTCATCTCTAAGATAAGGAGACATACACTTGCCTTACATAAAGCTGTTAGTTGCTTGCCCCAAAGCCAAAATCTCTCTTGTTGGCAATATTCCTGTAATGTTCCCCTGAGAATTGCATGCCATTTTGGTGGACATGCCAATGAATTACAGCACCCCCTAGCCAAAGGGTAGGCTTGCACCTACCTGCCGTTAGTGTGCTGCACTCCCTCGCCAACAGGCAGGCTTGCGACAGCTTGCTCTGCTTTTGGATATTTTATCCTGAAATGTAGATCTTAAGAGATAGCTCAAGACTGAGTAGAAAATCTGTCTCCAGATGACTGGATTTTAGTTTCTGTTACTTGGTGGTCTTGAAATGTCCTGCGTCTTTCCAGTTCTATGTTCGTCCTGCATTTTCCTTTACTTCTATGAATCACTCTCGAACCAATAAACAAAGTCATTTTTGGCTACTGTTAAACAGTCTAAAGATTCCCTAACATAAATGCTTGCAAAGGATTTTAGTTAAGCTGAAATCAGGTAAAATCTTTGAAATCATTTTTAAAAATTGTGAATGCAATATAAATCTAATCTTTTCCATAATGTGATAGCAATAGCAATTGTAGAAAAGAAACAAGTTAATGCTTAACCCATTTATTTTTCCATTCAAACCATTCTCTGTCTTTCTAAATAAGGACAGAAGCAGCAAATGACAGTAGCCCAGCAACTCCTACAGTGGTGATATACTAGAAAAGTCCACGAACCTCCAGCCTTTCCGATGGTGTGATCTGACTCAACATTTCATAGAGAGCCAGATACGCACTAGAGCCCCTAACGAGATCTTCAGCTCTCAGATCAAAAATACACAAGCTAGCTTCCCTCCCACGACTGCTAAGATAGCTACCCACAGAGCGATGGGACAAGGTAAAGAACTGAACGATACTTTTTTGGAATTCCATCTTTGTACAATCTACGCCATTAAATGACACCTGTCAAAGTTGCAATCTTCTCTGCTGGCAGAGGAGCTGGTGCTTTGAGGATCAGATAATCAACTTCAGCACAAAGGCAGGAATGGATTTGTTAACGTGGGATTTCTGAGCACGTTGTCTGCCGAACTTGCATGCCCTTTGAGGTAGTCGTAAAGACTTCGAGCAATGGGCTGTGTCATTGTTCAGAAAGATTTAGAAATTCTTCATATTATAAGCTGTTCTCAACATCACAAAGGCATATCATATCAAAGCGGTTTTTCAGAAAAGATGTGCAGACACGTTTTATTTTTCATTTTATTTGCATATGAATTAACTACAGATTCAATAATATATTCATGTTAATTAAGTACAACCAGGAAATACATGCCTACGTAAGTCATTTTGGACCTCTTTTTTCCTCCCTCTTACACTTTCTCACCGCTTCCCTCCTTTCCTCCTCAAATGTCTCTTTTCTTTTGTAGCTGCCTATCACCCCTCTTTCTACCTCCTCTCTTGTGTTAAGATCTTTCTCACGCACGTAGTTATGGCAGCTTCACATGAGAGACACCAAGCGTTACTTAACCTTTTGTATCTGGTCGGTGTCACTGCACATTATCGACTCAAGAGGATCCAATTTTCTTGTAAACGCTTCATAACTGTCTTTCTTTGTGGCTAGGTGATTCTCTGTTGTGATATTCTACATTTTCCTTATCCATTCCTCTGTTGATAAGGGTGTAGGCTATTTTTAGAATTTAACTAGTGTGAATTATAGTGCTATAAACATGGATATGCATGTTATGATATGATAAGTTTAGTTCTTTTGGGAAAACGCTCTGAAGGGCTGTAGCTAGCTGGGTCAAATGGGATTTCTATTGTCAGCTTTCTAAGGATCTCCAGACTGCTTTCCACAGAGGCTGAGCCCAATTTCAATCCCAACAACAGTATAGACACATCCCTTTTCCCCACAGCCTCTCCAACAATTGTTTTTTGATTTCTTTACGTAAGCCATTCTCTTTGGAGTGAGGCGGAATCACAGTGTTGCTTTAATTTGCATTTCTGTGACGGCCAAAGATGCTGAACACTTTAATTTTAGCTGCCTATTTCTTAATGAGGTCATTTATTTTGAGGTTTCTTTATATATTCTAGGTATTAATCCTCAGTCTGAGACATACCTGACAGAAATTATTCTCCCATTTTGTGGGCTGTCTCTTCATACTGCTGGTTGTTTCTCTTGCTGTGCAAAGCTTTTTAGTTTGATATAGTCTGATTTGTTGAAAAGATCCAGAATTTCTGCATCTTTTCTGTTCCATACAACTTTAGGAGGTTTTTTTTTTTTTTCCTAGTTCTGTCAAAAATACTATTGGTATTTTGGTTGGTATTGAATTGAATCTGTGTAACAATTTTGAAAGTATGGCCTTTAGGACAATATTAGTTCCTGTCCAAGAACATGGGATATCTTATGTCTTCCTTCAGTGGTAAGGTTTCTTCCTAACTATTTGATTTTTGTTGCTATCGTAAATAGAGTTGATTCCTTGATTTTCTTCTCATTGCATTCATTATTGATATATGAGTGCTATTGATTTATGAGTGTTGATTTTATAACCATGCAGACACATTTTAAAACTTTGGATCTTAAATCCTTCCCCACCACCTGCCCTCGCCACCACACAAAGCCATAAAATTTTAGAAGGGCAGAGTTTAGGAGATCCATTTCAGGGTGTTGGTGGAAGCGGCTAAACTCATGAAGTTACCAACCAACCTGAATTTTTCTCTTCTCCGCTGCCCCCTATTTGATGGCGGAGGGAAGGGCTGTCTTCCAGTCGCAACGGACTGAGAAGCTACACTGCAAGTTGTGTCCAGTGTGCAACGTACTGGAAAAAGAGAGAGAGAAAGGTGTTCAGACAGACAGAGAAACACTTGAATCGTGGGAGCTACTGTCGTCAATGGCTTCATGCAGGTTTTTCAGCCCCTATCATTGGCTTGTTCATGCTTTATCTGTGCCTGTGCAGAATTCTTTGAGGCTTGGAGAAGACGGAACATAGACATTCACTCAGAAGCTCACTGCTTCATCCAGTGCTCACGGTGTTCCTATCGTGCATCAGGTGTAGCAGACAACAGAAGTAGAACAGGATGAGGTCTTCTCATGGAAAACCAAATTTCTCCAAGCTGTCTGTCTTCCTTTATTGCACCTGTGCCTGACCTCCCTTTCACCCTAATTCTTTATTTCTAAGTGTGAATTACAGCAAACAAAGACTTTGATTTAAACGTATTTCATCTGATCACATAACACCCAATAGTCATCCTTTCCCAGCTTTCCTGATGCCAAATACTATTTAGTTAGGACGTTGCTTTTTAGTTATAAATGGGCTCCTTACATTCAGATAATTTTCAAATTCCAGAATTCTTATTCCGTATTGTCATGATGTTGAGATTGAGGCAGAATCTGGGTCAGAGAATATATCATTTGAGGCTACCCTAGACTTAAAGGGTATTTACTCTGGAAAAAATTTTTAATGCAATTTTTAAGATCTAAAAGTGTCATCTTGTGCTGGTTCATAAGAAATAGAACATTCTAGAATTTCTACAGAAAAGAATCACAAGGTCATATCTCACCCCCCATCACACTATGGGTGATCTGAAACTTCACAGCAATGTCTAAGTGACAACAAAGCATCTCTGGTTAATTCTAGAATGTTGTACAAGTGCAAGGCTCCATGAGTGACCGAGACAGGCTCACATTGGTCATTTCAATCACCATTATTACACAGTATTTGCTGATAAATAGACAAGTTATTAAAAAAGAGAGAGAAGAATAAAGTCTTCCTTTATCCCAGGAACATGAAAACAAATATTTTCTCAATCTGCTCTCCAAACAACCAGCTGATTCGGGGTTTTGGAAGCTCTGATGTGCAGGTGAGTTTACTAAGCTCTTGCTTACTTTTGAAGTTTGTGACCATTGGAAAGATCATGTCAACTTTGTGGCAATTGGGAGCCATGCCTGGGTTAGGGGTTAGGAACCATGCCTAGGCTAGTCAATTAGGAACCAGCCTGGATTAGAGTGTGAGTGATTTGTGGGCCAGCGAATGAGGAAAGAACACTCACTCAGTTGTAAAAGGCCTAACTGGGAACTTGAACTGTCTCAAAGGAAGGAAAAATATTGCTACAGCTTTATCCTCTGGGAAAGTTCTCACCTTTACCATTGTCTATGGACACTGACATGCTACATGCTGCAGATCTCCATCATGCCACAGATCTTCGTCACAGATTTGCTCCAGTCTCGACTTGTGCCTGTCTGCCCTTTGCTGATCTTCAGTCTTTGGTCTTCACCATTGTTCTTCAAACAACCAAGATCCGCAGCAGACTCTCATCAGCTGTCCTGCAGTCCTATGGATGGGTGTTCTACCTTGCAGCAGAGCAGCCATTGGACTTTCCAGCTCTCGCATGTGTAGCCTGTCATCTTGGACTATCTCTGTCCTCAGACTTATAAGCCTTCCAAAGAGTTCTTTTTTGTTATAATTTCGGTAAATTCTGCCTATTGTAAGAATCTAAACTAATACAAAGCTCTTATCTCAGTTGGACAAAAAAGTGTACATTTTTCTTGCTCTTTGAATTTCCATCAGATGAGTATTAATAGCATCTTCTATCAGCCTCCTAAAACTGGTAGAACTAGAACCCATATATTATTATGAGAAGGGAAGGCCTGCATACACACACACACACATTGTCCCCACCTTTTCAACACCAAACCCACCAGCATGTAGAATTTGGTGTCTCTTTGGAACTTCATCTTTGTAACAGTTCACATGAATTTTTCACAGCCTTTGTGATCTATGCTAGATCTTTCGTTTAATAAAATGATCTCATGCAAACTGTATTTTCTTTATTTAAGAATGTTTGCTCTATTCCTTAATTCAGTGTTGGAGAATGAAAGAAAAAAATAAAGCCCAGGTCGAAGATCATGTAGGCTTAAGAAACCTAACAATTATCAAAAACGTAAATTCCAAGAGTGAGCACATTTTAGAAGAAGAGAAACATTCAGATGATTTTCTTCATTAATTTCCAAAAGATGATTGTGAAGAGCAGATTCATGTTTTTCTGAAGTGTTCTCCTCACAGTCTAACTGGTATAGAGTTTTTCTGTTACAAAATCATAATTAAAGTGAACTCATCCCCGATGGTTTGTGTTCTTGGCATGTCTGAGAATCACAAGATGCAAAGACCGAATGTGACCTGAGAGATTGTTCAGTGCACTGTCCTCTTTTGGCTAGTAGAAAACTGAAGCCTCACATGGTTACCTGGTTACATAACGAGCCACATAGTGACCTACTCAGCCACTTTATATAGTTTTCAAAGGAAAGCGTTTATTACTAGGTAGTAGGATTATTGACTTCTATGCAATCTTTGACTTCTAATGTTACCAGAAAACACAAATGTCCAAGTCTTTATGATGCTGAGCCTGATGTGACGCTGCAGTGTGCTGGGCCTGGCGAGTACCGGTCTCATCCCAACAAAGGGCTGACAAAGAAAGCAGCTTATCCAACAGCAAAGTACATCTGAGGGAGAGAGCAAGCATTAGACACGAGCAAAACCACTTTTCTCTTCCCTTACTCTGACAGACATTCCCTTTCTAGGTTCTTCTCTACATGTTGAAGTACTTAAATACCAGGAACAATTAAAAATAAACAGCATACCCAAATTTGCCATCGTTAGTGAATTAGAAGATGAATATGTTTTTATAACCATCTGAAAGAAATTGTGATTTAGTCATCACCTCATTATTCGTTATGCACTTCTCTGCTCTCGTTAACATATGTTCACCGCCAGAACGAATGTTTTCTGGATTATTCTGGGCAATCACGAGTGTGTTCCATGGTCATATCATGATGTCCCAAACAGTAATCCATTGGTGAGTGATGAAGCGAGATTTTCTGCTTCACTCAGTTGCTTTTGCATGGTGGTCCTCAAACATTTTTAGTCATGAACACTGTAAAATCATTTTTTAAAACTCAGCGCCTTTCCACACATTTTAAAGCTGCTTCCCAAATGTTTTATCATAAGCTTAAACAGTTGCCAAGTCTGCGTTTTACAGTACTATATTGAGTATATATTTTTTAGCTATATTAATTAAAATAGGAATTATTGATTCAATCTCTGCATAGCATCTCTTATATATCCTAATGGGCCCCAGTGTCAAACCAATCAAATAATGCTTATTCCCTCCAGAAAGTATTTGCACTCATTTTAAGTTCAAATCGCCACATTAGTGTATTCTGTGACAGTCTTATTATTTCTGGACTCTTTTCTAAAATAGGTGGGTAACGATAGAATAAAGGAATAAAAAAGAAGAAGAAGAAATTGTAAAAAAAAAGCAACTGAAGCTTTTAGTATATAAAAACAGAATGAGCAAACCTAAGTGCATGTTGGGTAAGTAAAAAAAAAAATTAAAAACCAACAGAAAAGATTGTGTACTATATTATTCCAACTCTGTCATCTCCTGAAAAAAAAAAAAAAAGATTACGGGGACAATAAATAGTCCTGTAGTTTCCAGGAGAAAGAGGGTAGGGAGGGACAAACGAGTGGAGTACCAAGGATTTTGAAGAGAGTAAAATCATTATGGTTTAATATGATTCCGTGATGTTGGTTATATGTCTTTCCCATTTACCCATGTCTACAGAACGTAAAACAGCAGTGAACACTTGTTCAAAGTGTGGATGCAGGATGATACTGATGTATCAGTGTAAGTTTATTACTGTCACAGTGTTCTACCGTGGAGAAAGAGGGGGATGTTGATAGTGGGAGAGAACGTGTGCGTGGGGATGTACTTCCAGCAAAATTTTGCTTAGAACATAAGACTGCTCTCAAAAATAACGTCTGTTACAAAAAAACTAAAGCAGTCGGACAGGCTTTGAGTAGATTCAATCTCAGCAGACAAATCAATGTTTCATAGTGAGATATCAGACTCTGGGTTGGGGAATGTGCTCAAGGCTGGTCAGTCACATATGGATGTTATTGTCTTACTGGAGTCAAAGATGGCCAAGTCCTCTGGATTGGGGACATAGATCCACGAGGTAAATAGGAACTTCCACAGTCATCCTAAGAAGGGGCAAATTTGCAAACCAGAGAGAGAGAGAGAGAGAGAGAGAGAGAGAGAGAGAGAGAGAGAGAGAGATTAAAGTCAGGAACTTAGAAGAAGCTGAGGCAGGGCCCTGACCAGAGAGCTGTTGCTGGAGGCCACTGATGAGAGTTGGCTCCGGGACACAGACACATGGGAGGAATGACAAAGTATAACGAGACTAGTCCTTGCTTTAGTAGAAATAGAAATTAAACACACAAATTTGAAGGAAAAATCTTTAATTAGAAAGAAAGAGAGAAGATAGGAAGATCTCAGCTTGAATAGTATCTACATGGGGACACACTTTAATGAAGAGAATCAGGCTGGCTCATCCACAAAGAAGATGGCCAATTTTTAAGAATTAGCTGAGATGGGCTAGGGCTCTGTGGATCACTACCTGTATTAGTTTGGGTTCTTTCAAAAGGCAAGATTTATAGAAATTATAACGAAAAGGATCTATTTGGAAGGCTTACAAATCTGAGGACAGAGACAGTCAAAGATGGCGGCCTGTACCTGTGAGAACTGGAGTGTCTGATGGCTGCTCAGCCATGAAGTAGAGCACCTATCGGGGACTGCAGGACAGTCTGTGAAAATCTGCTGCAGATCTCGATTGCTCAAAGAACAATGGTGAAGACTGGAGCCTGAAGATCAGCAACGGGTAGACTGGCACGAGTCAAGCCTGGAGCGAATCCGTGTTGAAGATCTGCAGCTTGTAGCAAGTTGGAATCCATAGACAACTGTAAAGGTGAGAACTTTCCCAGAGGAAAAAAAAAAGCCATAATAATCTTTCTCTTTCCCTCGTTTTATACGTTCAAGTTCCAGTTGAACCTCCCACAATTGGGTGGGTGTTCTCTCATTCTATTCTCTGGCCCACTAACCACTCACACTCTAATCCAGGTGGGTCCTCAATTCCCAAACTAGACATGGTTCCCAAACCCTAATTCAGGTGTGGTTCCTGATTGCCTCAAGTTGATGTCATCTCTCCAACAGTCACACTATCTCAGCCTGGTTTTGTAGCTTTACACAAATCCTTATGGCTTGAAGGGAAATTTTAGTCATGTGAAGCTCTGATGGAACCTAAGTGGCCATAGATTTCAGACAATGAAGATTCTGGACATAGCTAAATATCCCTGGAAATCTTTTATTCTAGTGTCTCAACCATGAGCAGTAATGGGACAGGCAAGGTAAATTTAGGGCTAAAAAATGTTGGTTTGTTGACTTTTAAACCTGACACTATGGTAGTTTCTATGTCATGACTACGTTATTCTGAGGTTCTGGGTTAGAATTTTAAAATATAGATTTTGTGAGTAGCCAATTTAGGAGTTGTGAAGCTAAACACACACACACACACACACACACACACACATCACATCACATCACATCATATCACATCACAGAGTCTCCAGAAGTTATTCGGGAATGAATTTTCAGAGGAAAAAGTCATGCCATATTAAACTTTGAGCACGTTCAAGAAGGCAAAAGGCAATAAGCACATTTAAAGGTAAAAAGAAGAAGGTTACATACGTTGTTTGTGAAATATTTATTCTTGCCTATAAGGAACAATATCAACTGTAGTGTCATACTTGGACATGAAGTTGTTGGGCAGATGTTCTTGTAGAAAGCATTGTGTGTGTGTGTGTGTGTGTGTGTATGCAAAGTGGTGGTAGCTCTTGTACAAATTTGATTCTGATACAGACTTTGTTGTTGTTGTTTGTTTGTTTTAAATCAGGTATCAATGTTAGGGGCAATGTTGTTAGGTATCAATGTTGGTAGACATAGGAAGAGCAACTAGCCTCCTTTGTCTGATTTTATTCGTGAGACACCAACCTAGCACTATGGTAGCATTTTGGGGGCTTGCCCAAGAGCACTTCAAGGAGATAAGTGAGATCTGTGCTCTCCTGTGGCATTTTTGCTTTTTACTATGAGACTCTTGGGCTCAAACAAAAGATTAGGATCCTGACAGCCAGTTAAAGGTGTTTGGCATTGCTTCTGCTCTTAAGACTTGAGGGATAGGCTTCCCAGGGTGGACTTGGTTCAGCAGTTTTCCCCGTGGCATGGAGAATGTTGTCCTGGTACCTACCCGGTTTTCTTGCCCAATTCATCTCATCCACAGGTTTCGCTTTCCTCAGCTTCCCAGGTGATATCCATGAATAAGCTCCTCCATTAACTATGGGAATTTGAAGAAGAGGAATCATTCTTTTGTCATGAACTCTTACAACTGACTATCTCCCACAGGTCCACATTTTCTTGTTTTACTTCCAAGGAAACAGCTAGGAAAAGTTAGGCAGAGGAAAATTGCTGTTCGGGGAGGAAAGAACTTGTTACACTGGCCCTGAACTAGCCTTTTGGCACTGTGCAATAAAATTCTGATTTCACGCGTGAACAGTAGGTGGAACCATTGTCTTGGGACTACGCTAAAGATTTCTTTATGGAAAGTTTCATGAGGCGACTCTGGAGACTTCAACATGGGTTTGATGGTACATGGAACCCAACTACCACAAGGGGATAAGGCAGTCTTTGTTTTATTGCTTAAGGGAGATCCTCACATGCTGTAAGGGCCCTTCTGGCTCTAATTTTGTACCTTGGACCCACTTTCTCTACTTAGCTGGCTCAAATTAGTGAAGATATAAGACAAGGAAACTTAAGTTTTTCTAGGTGGGGTAAGAAAATCTCGAAGTGTATAAACCTACCCAAAACTCTCCTCCAAGAATACAAAATTTGTATGGTAATTGGAAATTAAGAAAACTCTTATTTTAAGTATTTTCACTTTATCATGGAAGATTTGTGCTACCAATTTTACCCACAGGAAAATATTGGAAAATTTATGAAAGCTCAAAGATGCCAGGATAGTGACCCAAAAGAAATCCATTTGTCTACCTCTAGGGAATTGGTGGCAAGGATGGTGCTGCAGAGGACCGCTCAGTGTACCCGCTTCTGAAAGCGACGAAGGCTAGAGGATCCCTGTCATAGTCTCCTGGGTTGATACATGGTGCCACCAGGCCGGGACATGATAAGACGAAAGCGCCCTGAACTCAAGTCCAGAAAGGTGAGGGCCATGTCTCAGAAAGTCTCAAATACCAGCAACGGTCGCTTGGAGTTGACCATCTCCCTTTTCTACTGATCTATATGTTGGCCTCTCTTTGCAGAAGGGTAGAGTTGTCAATATTATAACTTCAAACATTCTTTTGAACTGTATCCTTAAAAACCAGGACAAATGACCCTTGAATTAAAAAAAAGAAGAAAGAAAGAAGGAAAGAAAAGAAAAGAAAAGAAAAGGCTTTTTTACTTTTTTAATGAACTCCAGGCATGACCTAACTACCCCCTGGAAGACCAACGAAAACGGCCAGCAGAGGGCAGCGTTAACCTTGATACTATTTTAGAGTGAACCCTTCCGTAAACAGGAAGGTAAATAGGCAGAGCTCCATTAATGATGAGACTACTGGTGCACTTTGGGAGAATTCCCAACTACGCCAAAATTGTAAATTGGACAATGCCGCCTTAGGCGCTGTCTTCCCCACCCCTACAGTCTCTAAAGAGGGTAAGGAGAATGATGAAAAGAAGAGAGAAAAGGAACACAGGAGCCTGAAGGGACCCACTGGCCTCTGAACAAGAGCCTGCAAGGCGCGCCCGTCTCCTCCAGTTCTCATCGCCCCACCCCACCCTGGCGCACAGAGAGGTATGTGCTAAAAGAACCACCTAAATCTCTCTATCCCTGTCTTGAAGAATACAGGAAATAAAAATGGAGAGAAGCCTAAAGTTTTGTGGTTTTTTTCACTTTAAAGGATAATTTAAAGCTTTGTTATGAGATGTTAGGAGGGAACTACCCCCCTCAAAAAAAAAAGGTCTTTGCGACCTGAAGTGCTCATCGATAACCTACTACACGTTGCCGATTCTGTTTTCTACAACCAAGACAGACAGGAGGAACAAAGAGGGAAAAGAAAGGGAGCGCAGAAAGCATGCAGAGCTTCTCACGGCACTTGGAGGCAACCACGTGCTACCTGCTGGCTCTTTCCCAAGAACAGTATATCAAGTGTTATGTTTGCCAACAAGGACGCTGCTGGAAGAGAAGTTGTCCTAATGTGGGTTGACCTATGTCACCTCCGTGTACCCGCTTCTGAAGATGGCGAAGGCTAGAGGATCCTTAAAAGTGCCAAAACAGGACACTAGTGGGCTTACTAACCCAGGGATAGAAGGAGACCCGGTCGGAGTCTCAGTAGTTGTCTCTGGAATGGGAGCCCCAGTCTCCAGCTAGCTCCCGGCGTGGTCATCACCGTCGATGGGACAGAGCCTCGCTGACTGTTGTGGGTTACACATAAGCTTCCCCCTCTACATTGAGGTCTCTTGCTCTGTTTTTACCTCACGTTCCAGGTAATTGGCCTCTGACCCATGTCAGATTATGAGTATCAGTGACACTCCAGTGACTAAACCCTTCTCTTCCCCTCTGCGTTGCTCATAGGATAAATTCCTCCTTACTCATTTTTAGTTTTTGGTAATGTGGTGACGGCTGTCTGTCCGTAGTTTTGGACAGGATTAAGCAGACCTAAGTGACCTACCTTCAACAAGTGTGGCTATTAGACAACACGTAGAGGATTGCTCTCCTTCTCCAACAGAGACCTGAGGTCATTTGGTTCAGACTTAAATTTCCTGGTTGACAGGGAACGCTCAGTTTCAACCTCTAAGCCCTAAGGAGTTTGCTATTCAGGGTTAATATAATTCTGGCAACTGGGCTCTTTCGGATGGGCTATCTCAGCCACCCCAGCCCCTAGCACCAGAAAGCAGCTTGTGTTTTCCTAGGCCTCACTAGCTACTGTGGTCTCCAAGTATTCCTATATATGAATTGCTAAAAGAAAAATAAAAGGTCAAATCCCCCTTTCATGGAAGCAGAAAGAACCGCAGGCCTATGATAAATTAAAAGTCTTCTTTCCTCAAAGCCTCTATGTCAGTACTGCCACAACTTGATAAACAGGTTGTATGTGAGCACCAAGCTGAGACTCCAAGGTTACTAAGCCGGGCCTCAGGCCGAGGCCAAGGCCTGTGGGCTCTTACCAGGCAGCTAAGCACAGTATCGCAGGGACAGCTCGCTGTCTCAAACCAAAGCCTGCGTTTGAGGTTACTTTGGCAGGACTGCTGTCTTCGTAAGCGTTCCTGTGAGGTGTTCGAAGGCTGTCGTCGCAATCCTGCTGCTTTGCTGCTTTTTCCTGAACTCAGCTGTTCTGATCAGAAGAGAGGTAACATGCGTTGCTCACAGTTGTCTCAACATTGTTAAATTGACTTGTGTTGGCCACTTGTATTTACGGGAAATGCAAAAGCAGCATCTTGATACCTGGTAGTGCCTATGTAAGAAATGGTAAAGGGTGAGCTGGCTTTGCTATCATTTCTCTTACAAACTTTACTGAGGCTCAGTCTTTGCCGGCAGGGACACTGGCACAGCAGGTGGAACTGGATGCTTTGACTCACGCTTTACAGTTCTGTGAGAACAGACTGATTTCAAATAAGCTTTTCTAGTACTACATACTCCTGTAAGATTTGACCACAAAAGGAATATTGCAGACAGAAAGTAACCAGTAAGTAGAAAAGAAGGACATGGATATGGGGATATTATTAGTAAAGGATTAGAGGAGGAGAATAATTTCAATATGAAATGACTTCCGTATGGTAAGATTTTGTTCTACCTGAATGAAAAAAAAATGGAGACAAAAAGAAGGTACATGTATGTTGCAGAAAATTCACATATGTCATAGAAAGTGCATGAAGAATGAAATATACAAAGAAAATCAGTATGTGACTATTACATTGACTATTAGTATGCTGACTATTCTGCCTGATTTGTTCTTGTTAGTTCTGTGATCTGTTCAAAAAGACTAACTCTCCAGTGGGTTAAATAATGTGTGTTGGGGGAAGGGGCACACTGCACACTCGTCATCCAAGTTCCAGGAATTGGCAGCTGAATACATCATTCTCAAGAAGGGAGAATCTTTCCAGAGACCCCACCGTCCTGGAAAAGCCAGTGGAAAACTTGAAATGCTTCAGTTGAGTAAATATCTCATCATCTCTGCACTACCTTTCAACAGAAGCCATAGGCACATTGGGTATTCTCTTAACTTAGATATGGACTTGCATTTTCCCATTCCATAGCGCAGGCGCTATTAACCTAGCAGTGAAATTTGTTTCTTCCTTCCTAGAGGTGTTCAAACTCCTATTCAGAAAATAGCCACCAACTGGCACTTCAGGTAAATAATGATTGATAGGGACACGCTCTGTCTACCCTTGTTTTGGCTAAGTTTAATTTGGGGATTTCTGATTTTACTCTTTCAATGGCTCCAACTAAATTGTCAGCCTCCTCAAGGATGAAGTCATTTTTCCTGCACTTAATTTACCTTTCGTCCAGTCACAGGCACCTCAGAAAAACGCAATCCATTCTTAATATGGGCACAAGACTATGTGGAAGATATCCAACAAGAAGCATGCTGGATCTGTGTGTTACTTCCAGTCTCTAGTGTGTCAGATATCTATGGTGGGTATCTCCCCTTCAGAAGGATGACTAGAATCAACTACAATACAGCCATGAGGACTGTAGCGCCTCCTCTCTTTTCCTAAAGATTCTCTATAGAGACATAACCCAATGGCCCGTAACCTCTAGTCTCCATGATAGAGGGCATAAGAAGACCATTATTAAAAATGCAACCAATGAGACAACGTGGAAGACAGACCATCCTTTGTCACAGGATGCTCCACGGAATCCACTTCTCTGAACAAACAACCGCGGGTACTTGAATGTGTCCAAGTTTGGGATAAATATATTTGGCTCATTCCATCCATAGATCATTTGAGCTAGCAGGCTCCCTTCTGCTGGGTACCACTGAAACACAGTTATTCTAACTGGCCAAAATTCCACCAGACTCCTAAGATGGATTTCTAGGGAATGATGTTTACACGTTATAACCTTGCAAGAGAAAGATGAGTTTGCTACCCACTGGCCTACCTATCCTGGCATCTGATGGGCTGGCCCTACTCCAACCCGCATTCTGTTGCCCTGTGTTTCTCCAGGATGGATAAGGCTGTGTGTGCTTGATTTGACGTGGCTATAAGGCTATTGGGTAAAGTGTATCACCCGACTTGCAGGCTTACCGGTTCCACTCTGCATTTCACTGGTGTGGCCAGCTAGCTTCCATTTCTGTACCTTCCCATGGGACTGGAAGACGCCGGTGGCAACATGGAATCCCTTACCAGTTATACCCAGAAGTCACTCAGTGATGCCAGAAAGGCCTTCTCCCTTTTAAACACCGAGACCAGCTGTTCTTCAAAACAGAATGACCTTAGATACGCTAATGGCTGCCCAAGGAGGGTGTTGTGCTATCATTAAAGTAAAACGTTGTGTAGGTATTTCTAGTGATTCTGGTTATGTCTCTTCTGTTCTCCAGGAATTTTGCCCAAAAGTTAATGCCACGTCAGATACCAGCCCACCCTTTGGAACTTTATTTTGGAAGTGGCTTTCATAAAAATCTTTTAAAAATTCAGATCATTATCTTGGTAATATTATTGCTCAGGCTCTGAGTGATTAACTGCCTCTAAACCACAATCCATCAAGTTGCAGGTGTGAGAACATACAGGACTCCAGCAAACTCACCTTTTGCTTTTACTCTGGATCCCTGAACCAGCCTCCTCTCGGAGAAAGAAACGTGATATGAGTCAAGCCGTGACTCCATCCTGTTCAGCAGGAAGTAGTCACAGCAGTCACTGCCTTTCTTTCCGTAATGGATCGTGGTCCTACTTCCTTGAGAGGAGCTTGAGAGGCAAGTAAACAAGTGGGAACGTCAAAAGAGAGGACGGAAATGGTCAGAAAGGTCAAGAAGCTCTGGATCTTTCCCTACACACTGGGCTCTCGAGCACTCCATACCTTATAAGAAATCCCAACAGAAAATCAAGTAACGGCACCCTATTAAAAATTCCATGCCTTACGGGGAGCAAGTAGAACTTGCAAAGTTCACATAACCGGCCATCAGCCTTTTAGTCCGTGGAATAATGTGGAACCCTCCACTAGAGCCACATGCCTCTTTCAGTTTAACTTTATTTCTTCTGCTTGGTCTGAGGCCCAAGCTCATTAGGAGCTCAAACATAGGCTGCAAGTCATACATATAATTTAAACCCAAAGGATCATGGGAATATGCATGCACAGGTGAAATCCGATGAATCATCTTGGCAGGTTGTTGAGTAAAATTATTCCCTTATTCCTCCAGCATTAAAAAACTCCTAGACCAGGAGCCTCAGGGGCAACTCACTTTGAAACACCTTCCAGTTGGTGGAAATTTATGTCCCTGTAGTGGCTGGAGAAATTGTGTCAACTTGTTGCAACTGGGGAATGTCTAGGGAATAGTTTTAGGTGTATATTTTTAACCTGAGAGCCAGGAAGTGGGGAAGGGACACTTTACTGGCTGCTTGAGTTGAGAAAAAGGAGGGAGGGAGATATATTGTGGCAGCCTCTCCACCCTCAAAAAAAAAAAAAAAAAAAAAATGGCCTGGCTTTGCCTTAAGCAAGAGAGACTTTGATTTGTTCCTGATTTCTCCACAGCCATACCCACCCATAGGGACCACCAGAAGCAATTTGCTTCCAGCTGGCAAGGTCAACAGTATATCCTTACTGTGCTGCCTCGGGGCTATGACAACTCTCCAGCCCTGTGTCACAACTTAGTCCGTAGGGATGTGCGTCGTCTTCCTCTTCCACAGGGTATAACAGTAGTCCACTACATTGATGACACTATGCTAATTGGACCAAGTGAGCAAGAGGTGACCGCTACTTTAGATTTGATGGTGAATCCTTTGCCTGTCACAGGTTGGAAAACAAATCCCACTAAAATTCAAGGTCCCTCCACCTTAGTGGTATGTCTAGAAGTACAGTGGCGTGGAGTATGCAAAGATATTGTTTTTAAGGTGAAGGATAAACTAGTGCAATGGCCCCTCCTACATCCAAGAAAGAGCCACAACACCTAGCGGGCCCATTTGGATTTTGAAGGCACCATATTCCTCACTTGTGTGCGTTACTCCAGCCAATTTACTGAGTGACATGGAAAACAGCTACTTTTGAGTAGGGCTCATAACAGGAGCAGGCTCTGCAGCAGGTCCAGGCTGCTGTGCAGGCTGCTCTGCCACTTGGGCCATGTGACCCAGCAGATCCTATGGTGCTCAAAATGCTTGTGGCAGACAGGGATGCTGTTTGGAGCCTCTGGCAGGCTCCCATAGGTGAATCATCACTGAGGTCCTTGGGACTTTTGAAGCGAGGCTCTGCCATCATCTGCAGATAACTCCTCTCCCTTTGAGAAACAGCTCCTGGCCTGCTACTGGACCTTAATGGAAACTTAATGTTTGACCATGGGTCACCAGGTTACCATGAGACCTGAGCTGCCCATAATGAACTGGGTGCTGTCTGATCCTTCAAGTCATAAAGTTGGACACGCACAGCAAGATAAGGAACTAACACAGCTACTATGTCCTTACTTTTCAAATAAACTACCCACTTTGCAACTTGCGTCCGTTGCCTGCGATTTCATTCTTGGACATCATGAAACACCAATTATGCACTATGGTACCAAGCCTATGAGTTTCCGTCCTTCATAACTGCCTAGGCCTGCCAACTAGTTTGCTTTGCTTGCTTCCTTTCTTTCTTCCTTCCTTCCTTCCTTCCTTCCTTCCTTCCTTCCTTCCTTTCTTTCTTTCATCCTTTATCTAGTTAGCACATTGCACAAGTGAGTCCATTTCGATTCTGGTAAATTCCACAAACTCTGCTCAGGGCAGTCTTCAGACACTATACCTAAATTTCTAAGGCCTTTGGAAAGAGTCTCTGTGTAGGGGGTCATATTTATTTTTGTCAAAAATTGACCCTTACCCTTTCCTGATGCCTTTAACTGAACACAATTTCCCAAATCTTGAGGTTTACAAGGGGCTTCATCAGACTAAGAAAATTACAAAATGGGGATGCACGCTTAGTCAGGGTGTTGCCTTTCCTTCCTGGGGGTTGGTACCCTAACTGTAGATTCCAGCTCCCCGCTTATGCTAATGACATTTGGGAGAGATCCCTTACCGGCTAATGTAAGCCAGAAAGGAAACCGCAGGTGGAGGTCTTGAGGAGCCTGGCAGTGGGGATTTCAAGGTACTCTTTTCAGAGAGACTCAGAGACTGTTTAGCAGGTGAAAGAGAGAAAATGATTCCAGATCATTCTTAGAAAATATTAGTTTGCCTTTGGATCTTGCGGCTTCAGTGTGTCTACCTCCCCCACCCCAGTAGATAGCCAGGCCTGGGTGTTCCAAGTGGGCCACGGGGCGCTTTTGTGTGGCACCACAGGAAGTAGCGGTTGCCAGGCACCCAGAAGACTCCCCTCCTCCTGGCTTTTGTTTTGTTTAGGCTTGCTCGGGCTGAGGGGAATTATGCTTCCTAAGAAAGAAAGAGAGAACGGAAAGAGTGTTCAGAGTTGAAAAGACCTGTGCGCTGTTGCGACGGGAGGTTTTCTGGATCAACTAGGAGAGCAATGGCAGCCTTCGTGATCCCCACGCATGAAGAAGCAATATTCGCCAAACATACTCACACGTACCCACCATTTGGGTGAAGGGAGAACGGCAGAATCTTAGAGGATTGGTTTCTGGGTTCACTCCGGAAACTGCTCCACCTGTCCCTACCTCAGCCTTGTAGAAATCAGAGCTGCCTCAAGCGATCCCTCGCACCCAGGAGCTGGAGAGGGGAGTGTAGACAAGATTTCAGTTTGGACAAGTTTCTGCAGCTCCACAAACATCCTCAACCCTCCCTCTCCTTCCAGTTTACTCTATCTTTAATTCTTTCGTTGGCTTTCCTCACCTGCCTTCAAGTTTCACTATCACACTTCCCAACTAATCTTGTTTTCTGCATAATCGTTTTTTCAGTTTCTCCAGCTTTGATAAATTTATTCATGCTGTGTACAATTTTAAAAATTAGTGCTCAAGTATTTACAACAGTCTGATTATTAATTATTGCAAGGATTATTGTTATTAAGGAGTTAATTATTCCTTGTAGAATCATGTAAAATACTGCTCTAGGGTAAATAAGCATATTCATGTGCACTCCAAGTTGTGACAACACTAGAAGAAAAAAATGATCAAATGTTCAAGTTTTCTCACACTGACTCAATTGCTCAAAATTATACCACATTTTACATTGTTTCATATTTAACCCTGGCTTCGTGATAAATAAATTTGTTTTTATCATTTACTTCTCAAGCGCCTTTGTTTTTTTCATGAGAAAAAGGTGTCTTTCTTTTCAAAAATGTCATTTAGCATTCATTAATTAATTGCTTTAATTTGAGCAGGTTACTTTTTAAATCTGTTGCATATTGGTTTGTTTTTGTTTGTTTGTTTGTTTGTTTTGTTTTTGAGACAGGGTCTCTCTCTGTAGCCCAGCCTGATCCTGAACTCGTTGGTGTAACTCAGCCTGTCTTTGGACTCACAGCAACACTCCTGCCTCAGCCTACAAGCGCTGGGATTACAGGCATGCGCCACTATGCCCAGCTTTATGTGGTACTGGGGAATTGAACTCAGGGCCTTGGACTTGCAAGACAAGCATTTTAACCACTGTGCCATTCCTCTAGCTTTTTTTTTTTTTTTTTTTTTTGAGACAAGGTCTTGCTTTGCCATCCAGGCTGGTCCTGAACTCACTGTGTAGCCCAGGTTAGCCTCAAGCTCACAGCAACCCTCCTGCGTCAGCCTCTGAGTGCTGGAATTACAGGTGTGCACCTACTTGGTTTTTTGGATGAACTAGGACTGTTTATACGGTGCTGGGAAATCCAATTCAGGATCTGTGCTTGCTAGGCAAGAGCTGTAACCACTGTGCTGTTCCAGCCCTGATGTATATATAATTCTCAACATGGATTACGATGTTCTTTCTTTTATTTGTTTGTTATTCATAATAACTAATACTAGTTACCCAAGTTAATGGGTTTCACTGTGACATTTCCATACATGTATGCATCATGTTTTAATCATAGAACTCCCTACCGTTCCTCTCCTACCAACACAGTCCCCTTTATCGGGATGCTATATTCCTGATTGGATTCCCTTTCCTAAACTCCCTCCTACTCTCTTCCTTCTTGACGTCATGTGTGCTTCTTCATTTTCTTTGGATTTGGTTTATGTTTTGCTGCAGTGTGTCCTCAGTATTTTTAGAAGGGAAGTGGGTAGAAAAACTGCTCTATGCTTGTCTGAGAACACGTTTATTTTTGCCTCCATGACTAAGTAATAGCATGAGTTGGTATTTAAAGCTAGGTTAAAAAAAAACTTTTCTATATAAATTTGAAGGCATCCAACAGTAGAATAAGAAATTTGATACCCACCTGATTTTCATCCTTATTTTTTCAGCACATGACCCATGACCCTCACACTGAGCTACATACGTCCCCTGGCCTTTTTTTATTTTTCACTTTAAAACAGGGTCTTGCTAAGTTGTTAAATTGCCTATTCTGGGCTCAAACTTGTGATGTTCTGGTCTTAGCCTCTGTTATTGTTTAAATCTAAAATGTTGCCCCAAATTGCCATGTGCTCGGGAGGAGAGGAGTCATGTGGATGCTACATTCCTGGTTGGATTAATGCTTCTGTGATTTTATGGGCTGTTCGGAGGTGGGGCCTAGGCTGGAGGAGCGAGTCCCTGGGACACCACCTGGAAAGGCATGTTGTGTCTCCAGCCCCTCCCTTCTCTCCCTGCTTCCCGAATGCCTTGTGGTGGACAGCTTTCCTCCAGGCCAGGCCCTCCGCATTGCCATCCCTGCCCAGAAGCCAGCTGGCTATGTGCCACTGAGCCTCTGACACAGTGAGCCAAAATCAATTTTTCTTCTTATAATTGTAGGTGTCAGGTATGTTGCCCAAGCTATGGAAAAGATATAAAGACAGCCTTCCAGAATGCTGCAATCACAGGTCGGCGCTACCAGGCCTGGCTGGTTTTTATTCTTTTTAGTTGAAGACACCATGGTTGGAAGAAGCCAGTATTTCCAACAACAGGTGAATAGATAAAGAAGATGTGGAATGTATACACAATGGAGTACTACTCTGCCATAAAGGAGGGCAGATCTGGGTCGTTTGTGGAAGATGCACCTTGAGACCATTGTGCTCAGCAAAAGGAATCAGATGCTGACTGTTAAATAGTGTATGGTTTCCCTAATATGAAAAAAACCCACAAAAAGTCAAAGATAGATGGAAGAAAGTAAGAAGACAGACTTTGCGGAGAGGGAAAGGGGATGTGTTGGTGCGGTGGTGTGGGAAGAGGAAAGGGATGTGACATGTAAATAATAAAAAAAAGTTTTAAAAAGATTCTTTGGTGTCTCATGTTCTACTTTTGAAAGCCTGTTAAGATATTTATTTATGTTATTATGAAATAACATAAATTAGTATAAATCTTCTTTCCCACTTATTAATCTTTCTCAACACTTTCAATTTCAGTTGTTAGATTATTGTATATTTTAGAAATATTCTTGTTCTATAGTCTTATTTCACTTATGATTTCTTTCCCTTTATTTTTTAAATTTTCTATTTCCGGGATTCCCATTGAGTAGATTTTTGATTGATCCCTCAGATATAGTAGTTTGCCATAGCTATAAAGCAAATAACTAAAAATTCAGCAGCTTTAAAAAGCAACATGCAATTACTGCCATCATCTTCTGACAGCTGGTCTTCAGCCCAGGGTCTCAAAAAACTACAGTACTCAAATGTGCAGGAGAAGTCCTAGAATACTAGCAATCTGGGAGGTTAAGGCAAGAGGATTGTAATTTAGACACCAAATAGAGCAACGTAGAGACCTAGTGAAAACTTTTCTTTAAAAAAAAAATAATAAATGGCTAGGGATACAGCTGTGTGAAGTTTTAGTGTGAAGCATCTGGGCTCGGTCTCCAGTACCACACACACACACACACACACACACACACACACACACACACACGCTCACACAGCACCCTAAAATCACGATGGCGAAGGCCTGCAGCTTCATATGAAAGCTCGACTGGGGAAGAAGCGGCTTCCAAGCCTGCAGACTGCTTTTCCTGCAGCCGAAGGACCGAGAGCTACAACTTATTGGAGGCTTTTTGCTGGACGCTGCCCTCAGGTTCTAGAAGCCATCTTCAGATGCCTACCAGATAGACTTGCCAATGTGACTGTCCACTTCTCCAAGGCCACATGGAGAGAAAAAATTCCTAGCTCTAGTTCTCTACTAAGAAATGCTACAAACATGCAATGTAGTGTAATCGCAAATGTGGCACCCTACTATTAAATAGGTGGTTAGATATCAGCAGGCCTGATGGACAAAGGGGAAAAAGATAATATATTCTACCAATTATCATTTAAAAGGAAAGTTAAAGCTGTGTAGAATGTATTTATAATCAAGTATTAGGTCTCAGTCCCAGAAAGTCCCACGTGGCATAATGATAGGTCGAGGTCATTGTGCACAGACACATGACTTGGTAGGCTGAAATTTGAAATTTTAAGGTTTCTTTTTAAAAGATATTTAGCATTCCTGTCTGCCATAGCATAAGGCACACGGAATTCAGAAAGAGAAGTAAAAGTGCATTCTTTCAGGACAGAACCATCCGTGCTGGGCTGGAAGCTGATTTAGATTTTTTTTCCCTCCTAATCTTCTTATGTAATTACAGCCCCTGGCATCAAATTACACTTAAAAGAGGACACTACCCACCCGAAAAGAACAAAGAGTGACATTTCAAAGTCATATAGTACATGTAGATAAAACGATGACAATCGCCATGGTTCTCTCAACCCCAGGAGTCACTGTGCTGTGCATACGGGCTGTCTAAACTCCTGTCCAGCGTGGTTGCTCTCTCCTCACGGCTCTGCCCACTCTCTCTCTGGAGGTGTGTTTTCTGTGTAATCGCTTTACAAGCAATTCTGCCTGTATTCTGCACAACTGCCTGCATGTCTCCTCTGAATCCTTTCACCAAAGACACAAGAACTGTAGAATTCTGGCCAATGTTGGGTCCCAGCTTTCTGACAACACGATCATCCTTGTCATTCTACCACACAGAACAAAGCCACGTTTAGGAGCTCTACATATAAAAAAGTGACTACAGGTAATAGTAACACATGCATTTTCTTTTTGTGTGGATGTAGCACTGACGCTAGAACCTCTGCCGTTGAGCAACGTCCGCAGTGCTCTTTATTCTTTTTTTTTTCCTTGCTACAAGATCTCATTAAGTTTGCCTGAGTGGTCATGAACGTGCCATCCTTCTGCCGCAGCCTCCTGAGTTGCTGGGTTTATAGGTGTTCACCACTATGCCTGGCCTATCTTGTGTCCTTGTGGAAACATTGAGAGAGTAGATCCTTAAGATTCCCACCACAAAAAGCAATAGATACGTGAGGCGATGAGTATGTTAAATGGTTGGATTTAGTCATCTCACAGTATTTATATATTTCAAAACATCATACTGTGCACAGCAAATGTATACAAATTTAAGTTGTTAATTATCAATAAGTAAATAGAAGGAGGACGTCACCAGCGCTGCCCATGACCCAGGGGAGAGGCCGTACTGGAGTATCACGAGGCGCAGACCGAGGTGGGACCTGAGGGTCTGTCTGCTACGTTCCAGTCTCCCAGTTACCTTGGACCTCCACTTTACGTAGTTTTCATTTTTCAAATTTTTTTCTCCTTCAGTTCTTGTCCTCAGGCATTTGCTATTCTTGTTCAGTGGGAGAAAAGATCCCAGTAGGTGACATCTCAGAAACCTAAGGAAGGGTATGTCTCAAGGACGGGGTGCAGAGCAACAGCGCTACCTGCTGACGGGAAGAAAGTCAGGAAACATGAGGACTGGGAATTTACCGTCGGATGTAGCAACATAGGGTCATTGTGACCTTGGCAAAGACATCATTTTAATGGAATGACAAGAAACAGAGGCCACATGCAGTGGGCTCAGTAGATACAGAGATGAGCAGAAGTGGGAAACTCTCGGGAACCTCTGGAAGAGTTCTGTTGAGAGGAACAGAAGGAATGGGGCAATGGTTACCCAAAGTATAGGATCAAGACGCAGGTTTTTTCCAGATGGAAGAAGTTATTGCATGTTGGTGTGCAAGAGGCAAGGATCCAGAGGAAAAAAAGCAAACAATAAAATGATCTAGGAAGGAAAAGGGGCAATAGGCAGAGGAATGGTGACCTTCGGTGAATACGCTGAGAGTCGGTACAGTGCACTCACGGGGAGGCAGACGGCGGAGAGTAGCCGAGCAGTTCACCCAAAACAAAATGGAGGGTGGTAATGGGGAAGGAGAAGGTGGTAGAAAGAAAGAGGCCTGCTCTTCACAGAGAGGAGGTTGGGAGGAGGGTTGATAGTCCTTGATCAGACCTTCCCGTAAGTATTTTACTGATGTTGACTGTCACAATCAGCTGCTACTTGTCACCGCAATCACTTAAGAATCTAAGACTTACATAACAACCCACACCAAGGCATCAAAAATGAAGGCAAAAAAGAAAAAAATTCAGGCATACGTAACAGAGTGAATAAAATTAATTGTTCATCTCAACTGACACAATATTACTCTGTCTTCACTTCTGATAGCAGATGTGGTTCCCTCCCAGTAAACAGTAAACAATTCTCTATCTACTGGATGTCACACAATTCAGTCCAGTTCTAGCAATGTCTTCCTGAAGTTGGGGCAGCCTCTACAGACTCAGTCCCACAAGCCTGCCCCGCCCCGCCCCGACTTCAGGTGTCAGTTGCAAGTCCAGGTTCCGACCTGTACTCCTGACCATCTTCATAAATGGCACGTTTCCCTGCCTCCTTCCTTGGGCTCAATAACTTGCTAGAATATAGCTCATAGAACTCAGAAAAACAATTTAGTTATTCAATGACCAATTTGTTTTAAAAGGATGAAAGTCCGGACCAACCAGATGGAAAAGATACACAGGGAAAAGACATGAGAAGAAGTGTGCACCCCTCCCAACACCTTCATTTGTTCAGCAGCCCAGGCGCTTTCCGAGTCCTAGCGCTATGTGGGTATTTTGGAAGCTTCGTTATTTGCTAAGATCGAAAAAATCTTTGGCCATTAGTGGTTGAGTCAATTCTCAGCTTCTCTCATGGCCTGTGAGAATGGGGCTGAAAATTCCCACTCAGATCACACAATCACCCCACAAACAAGACCCTTGTCTGGCCATGAGGGTTTTCTAAAAGTCATCTCACTAATAGAAACTCAGGTCTGGTTGAAAGAGGATTGTGATGAGTAACCGGAAGTATCCCTTTATCATCAATAGGAAATACAAGAATTTCTCAGAACTTAAGATATTACAAGGGGTTTTAGGAGCTCTGTGCAAAGAGCCAGTGAAGAATATCAAAATACATATTTCTACTGCAGCACAGTATAGTAGCTAGGAGTTTTTTTTTTTTAACCATATCCTCCTGAAAAAAAAAAAAAACATCGAGGCTATATTTCAGCAAAACCTAAAATGAATACCAGGAAGGAGGAGATGTTGGGTCAAGACTGTTTGTTGAAAATTCACCTGGGATTTATGGAGTTACAGGGCACGATGGCCTGGTCTATGGAAAGCTGACAACTATGTGTCTTTCTTTGAAAACACTGCCCCAGCACACACTGTTCCAAAAACAATGGCTAACCTGAAAAAAAGAAAGCTTCCTGATAAAGTGGAAGGTATTTTGAAAGCGTAAGCTGACAGATTTGGTCTCTTTCTTTGCCTGATTCTTGCCTGTGGTTTCTGGTTTGTTCGTGAAGTTTGGAGCTGGTGAGATCTATTATTCAAGTGTGCCTGCTTTGGCAATCCAGTCCTTCTATCCTGCAAGAAGGTGGGTGGGCAGGTGTTTATTCCGGGAGTGGAGTATGTACAATGATTTCTCTGGGCTTGTTAAAAAAATGTTTGGTTCCCTGAGTAAAGTTCGATTTCTTTAGAATTAGTCATTCTGTTTGTTCTTCCTGGTCTTCTCATTTGATCACTAATTTTGAGAAATTGTTCTTGGTTGCTTGGCAACAAGCTAGCTGAGACTGATGATGGCTCAAGCCTCCCAGAGGGAGAAGCTGAATTTTCCCATGGAATCCAGGGCTCCCCTGCATGCCCACGGAGGGCTTGTACCCAGTTCTGCTTCTCATGGTCTCAGGCATCTTGAAATTCTCCGGATACCAACAGCTGGTGTTTCCCAGGAAGTAACTGGCACTTGAACTCAGAATTCATTATTTCTGAGGTCAAAATGCTTATTTTTCACATTCAAGCCCATTGTAGTGCTCACTTTATACAGAGGAGGAGCAATAGGAAGCCAGGGTCTCCTGCTAGGACACCATTTCACCTATATTCAGCTGCTCCCTAGATCCAACATGGCACCCCACAGGACTGACGAACTAGTTTCAAGCAGTTTCTGCTCCCAACATCCCCCACCTGTGGCCTCTGCTGTTTGCTCCATCCCTTTGCCAAAAGGTCTGGAGATCCCTGATTATCCTTCCTCATTTTTATGTTAAGGGCAAACAGCCTGATGGATATTTTTGGTTTGGTTCCCAAAGGGAACAATCACAACACAGCTCTTCCTAATCCGGCGTACAGTTAGGAGGTGGTATGTATATGTGTGCATGCGTGTGGGGACACACACACCAAATGACAGGCTTTCTTTTTAGATAATAGTGTTGCAAGGAACATACAGTCCAATTTTGTTGACAAAAAGGCTGGGGATTTACTACAATGATCTAGTCTACTATTGGAGCCTTAAACCCAATGTGATAGATCCCTGCGTTTCTTTGGAAACCAAATCTTGGTGAGTTACCTCTTTCCCCTAGCGGTAGGCCCTCTCCTAGCCACTTGCCTATGGCGGAGTTAGAGAAGATAGGTGGGGAAGGCCGCTGATGGCCTCCCTGTGACACCTTCTAATGAATGCTGAGCTCCCCTCTTTGCTCTTGTCCCCGCCAAGACTAATCTCAGAGCCTCCTGGGCTTGGAAAGGTCGCCACTCCCAGGTACTCAGCTTCCTGCTGATACCCTGGAGTACTGCTCCTCTCCTCGGTACTGAGCAGATGTCAGAAAGAACCAGCAGTCCGCTCATTGCCTGTTGTAGCTCTTTCCGTATTCTTCCATTTCCTAACTGGAACACAGGCTCCCCCAACTCTTTGCTACGGAAAACTAACCCCTACATTTTGAAAAGAGTCTGAGTTTAAAACAATAGACTACTGTGAACCCTGCCATTTGTGTTTGAATAGGACGTAAAAATAAGGCCCCTTTGCTGTACCTTCAAAAGGCTGTCAACAATAATAGGTGGCCAATGTTCCCCAACGGAGATGCTGAGCAACAACGAAAATTTCTGTTCACTGTGGCTGCTTAGCAATAATCTGTGCCTACCGTAGATCCCTGTTTCCATGCCACCCTCCCCCCATCCCAGCATCCACCAAAGGACTAAGAGGTAGAGGCTGCAGAGGGCTCTCCTGGGAAAAAATTGCTGATAGGTTGTGGCACCAGCCCCCCCGCAAGCTGCAGACATTCAGATGCTCGGAGGATGCTTCCCCTGTACCCGAAGCCCCATAACTGGACTTCAGAGGAGACACAGAAGCTTACTGAGTGCCTCTTAGGGTATAACAATGTGCTTGACCCCTAGCCGGGCAGCCAAAGCTAAAAAGGCAAAGGTAAATCCAGAGAGAAAGGGAGTGGAACCATGGGGGGAAGGGGCACTCCCAAGGGTGCCTGAGCATGCTGCACCCCAGGCGAGCAATAAGGACTGTCGCTTGTCCACCTGGAAGGAACCGTATGCAGAAGAACAGAGGAGGGGAAAAATGCCACCGGTGCAGGACAGATGGACCCTGCTGGGTCAGATACTGCGATCTCATAGCTCTTTTAGAGTGTGCACCTCACATTTGAGGGAAACGCACAATGCAAGGTCTGGTAGGGACCTTTGAAGAATTCACATGAGCACACCAGCAAAAAGCCAACATGGCGCCTCCGTAACCCACCCTCCGCGAGAGCCCCAGATCAGCTGGTGCAGAGGAGAAGCTCCAGGAAGTAAGGAAACCGGACTCCTCCTTCCTACGGCTGGTTTCCAACCCTGAGCTTGGTGAAGAAGAGGTCTTAACATGGACTCTGGGATTGTCACTTCACGCGGAACTGGGTGTTCAGTTGAGATAAACACGGGCAGAATGATCCGAGCCCGTGCAGATCTTTCCTGTGTCCCAGGTGCTCGCCCTAGAGTCTATCCAGCGTACCCCCAGCAGGCACGCTGGGCAGCACCAAGGAGGAAGAAGGAAGTGTTGCTTCCTGCGTGTATCAGGTGGAAGCCGCAGCTCCAGGCTGCTCGCCTCCCTCAGATCCAGCGGTAAGGGCGCCTTAGAGCAAGGGCGGAGCGAATGGCGGGCACCCGTGGGGTCAGAGCCGTCAGCGTGAAAGCAGCCCTTTGTTAGTAACTCATGAAAGGCCGAGTGCCCGACTGGCTACCCTGGCCGAGCCGCGTCTCCCGAGCGCAGGCGCGACTAAGTGAGAGTCTGGACTGTCGAATCTTTTTTATTTTTTTCCCCCGGAATCTTAATCTGGTGGGAGAGGCAGACGTGTGAACGAATTACAGAACAAGGTAACAACGTAAGTCAGACGCGTATAGGCGGAATTAAGTTGAAGCCTTTTCACATTTTAGTTTGTCCACTTCCATTTCCCATCTGCATCACCTTAAAGTTAAAATTGAATTATACTTGAGGAGAGCCACGAATCGTAAATTTGGATTTTCTGGTAGGAGAACAGGGAGACCGTGACGAAATGGGAGGTGGCGTGGGGCCCAGGCCATAAGTAGCTTGAAGTGAATGGGCCAAAAGAGAATTTTTCCCTTCACGACTTTGCTGAAAACCAGAGCTACTGCCAAGGAACGAGTTTAGAACAGCTATTATGCAAATTAAATCCAACTTTCTGTGATTAGAGCATGGCAAAAATTGGCATAGGAACATGCCTTTTTCTCTTACACATATTTAAAAAACCCAACTAAACTAAATCTATTTCTTGCATTTCATTTTTGGATTTGGCAAACATTATGGTAAATGAGATGCAAATGAATAATTTTTAAATGCTTGTGGCATTTGATCTTGGTACTAGAAAAGAATTTAAAGTGACAATAATAGCCTAGTTTCAGAATCTTGTTCTTGGAGTGTATCTGATGAGCAAGGTACAGGGACTGAAATGGGTTTCCTCCCGAAGGTCTAATGAAGATACTTTTTTTCTGTTGTTATTTTGTGAGACTACAGATGTTTCCTTTTTAAAAAATAAATAATGGCGTTTTGTCCACTTACCTATGAAGAGGTTGCTCTAAATCTGAAAACTATTGAATCAACATATTTGAATTTATTCCCCTCTGCCATAACTTTAAAGATAGTTATGTGAATAACACAGTTTCCTCCCCAGGGAGAACTGACAGTGACAGGTGGAGGGAGCTCAGGCACTTGACTTGTGGACTCTCTACACATGAAAGGAAACACCGAAAAAGAGCAGGTGGCTTTGTCCTCGGCATGGGCCTTCAGTTCCTCTCTCGGTAATGAGCCATCCCTTAAGGGAAGGGGTATGTATTCTTGGGACACAATCTCCCATCCACTATGGACACTAAGTTACCAATATCTCTTTGGACAATGGAGAGAACCCTTCCCACTTCCTTGTCCCCTCAACTCTGGCTGCTGGACCCACTGTGTCAGCCTCTCTGCCTGGGAGAATGCTTCTAGACCGAAAATTGAGCCTGAGGCCCAGTGGGGCAGAGAAGGGTTTGTTCCCAATGCCCTCTCCCTTTGCTTAAACTGTATAGTGAAAATGTCTCAAAGCCAGGAAATATAGAATCTGAATGTGGTTTCTTAGATGGGAAAAGAAGAAAACAACGCATGTTCTTTGGGTTTCCTGCAGTTATGTGTAGAATGCAAGTAAATACTGCGAGAACTTATTCTGCCTCCGTTATGAAAACAGTACCTGCAATTTAAATGATGGACAATTTGACACATTGTTTTAAGCTTTATTGTTGATAATGTAGGAGAAGGACACCAGGGTTTTTTTTGTTTTTGTTTTTGTTTTGGCTTCCCCCTTGTGCTTCATTGAAAATTTAGCACAGTAATCCCTCAATAATTGCATGTTGACAGGAAGCCTTGGAAGTTTGGGACTCTAGACCCCTGGGAAGCAGTCAGTTCTTGATGTTCCCCTTGCAGGACGTCTTTTATTACCTTCTGGATGAAGCCTGGCTTAATAGGACCTTCAAGTTAGGTCTACCATCCTGAATGCTAACATCAAAATATAACTGTTAATATAACCACGGACATAGATGAGGAAACAGATCACCAGATACTATTTGCACCACCTGACGAACACAAGGGGGCGCCGATTCACATGCTCACAGTGACAAAAGCAAGGTGCTGGGTCTTCAGGGCATCGTCTTTGAATGGGCAACTCAAGCCGATCCCACCCTATCTTCGAAATTCTGACTTCTGTCGTCCTATGTCTCTATTATTTGAAACAATGAGTACATGCACTATTTTGAAGGGAATGGTAATATCTTGAGGTATTTCCACTTTTTGTTTGTTAGTAAGCGTACTTTCAAAAATTATGACATGAAGGAGTTTCATTGTGGTAGCTGGAAAGGGAAAGAAAGTGAGGAGGAAGGAGAGGAAAAGGAGGAAGGAAAGGAGGAAAAGGGAAAGCAGCAAGTGGACTTTAGAGCCAGCACCTGAGCCGGAGATTTTACCAGAGGAAGAGAGAATGAGGGACATGAAAAGCATCCGGAGAATTTTCGTGAAGGTAAGTTGCTTGATTGAAGGAATTTGTCTTTATTCTAAGATTAAGTTCAATCAACTTTACTATTTCAGGCTGGAGGAACAGCACAACAGTGGAAGCACTTGCCTACCCAGCACAAGGCCCTGAGTTCTATTCCCCAGCAATATATAAACTGGGCGTGCCATATCTATAATTCTAGCACTTGGGAAGGCTGAGACAGGAGGATTTCCAGAGTTTGAGGCCAACCTGCGATCTATAAGAAGTTCAAGACCAGACTGGACTACAGAGAGCAACATTGTCTCAAAAATTTATTGTTATGTTTAATAATAAAATATCCTTTAGAAATGATAACAGGTAGTAACTGCTTAGGTTTTTTCCTCCCTAATTTACTCATTTGAAATAAAACCAGGCAACTTTTTATGATCCATCTTATTAAGAAAAAAAGTAAAAAGTATACTGCTTTATAAAGTGATAAAGTACCAGATTACCAAAGCACTTTATAAGAGACTGAATTGAAGGGCTAGACTACGCGGGGAGAAGCACCCACACGAGACCGAGAATGTGGCCAGTCGGGCCCAAAGGGAGGAAAACTCAAGCCAAAAGATGAGGGGCTGAAGGAAAGATCCGAAGGGGACCAACGTTAGGGAGAATTAGGGGCCTTTCCACCCCTTCCAATATTAAGATCTTGGCCTACTTAAGCGAATGAAAGATACGTCAGAGCACCGTTGGTGCCGTGAGCCCCACGGTGTTTCCTGCTGTGGGATTGGTATAACGGCAGCTCACTGTGCCACGGAAGAAGAAACTCCAAGGAGGAAAAGGCTGACACCTGATGCCTGGTATCCATTGTCTACTGAACCTTCACAAAGGACCATTTTACAGATAAGAAGCCTGAGAATGTGAAATCTTATCTAAGCCCATGAAACCCGTGAGGGTAAATGTCTGTTGGCCCACAGACACCTTCTCTTAGCAGGATCTCACTCCCTCCAGGCTCAGACCATCCACAACACGACACATGACACACGGTGGCACAAAAGGACTGATGTGGAGGTTATAAGCTCGCCCGATTTTATAACTTTGAAGGTTTTTCGCAAAATGTTAGTAAGTGCGGTTGTAGTTCACTCAGACCAGTGGTACAGTGAGTGTGCCTTCGTGACCACTTATCAGCTGTTGATAAGAAGCTGAAGGCTTTCCCAGAAGGAAAGCAGGGAATGATAGATTTGAATTGCAACATCTTGCTTTGTTTTTACCTTAAATTCATTAAACACAGGAAAATATACTAGAAGATTAAAAATATTCATTATTCTTATTATTATTATTAGTAGTAGTACTAGAGATTGAACTTAAGGCCTTCGCACTGAGTTATAACCTCAGACTTTTTAAAGATTATTATTATTTATTTTGAGACAGGAAGTTTCTAAGTCTCTAAGTTATCCAGGCTGGTCTCAAGCTGTTTTGGTCTCAACCTTCTGAACTGCTAGAATCATGAGTGTGTGCCACCATGCCCAGCTCAGTTTGATTTTCTGTTATTTTATAAAACTTCTTGAGAGACCTGGGAAAGAAGTTGTGGAGGTTAAGCAGACAGACCTGACATAATTTTATAGCCTCTCATCTGAAGCAGTACCAGGGTCTCAGCCAGCACTAACATAAAAGGAATACATCAGGTAAAGACACACGGGAACTGATTTTTGGTTTAGTGAGAATACTAAGTACTCATGTGCCAGCCAAAATTTACTCCATAAATAATGTCTTAATATGAATGGCCTTCGACTCTCGACTTTGTCATTTTTCACAAAATATTGCATGAGGATACATCATATGATCAAATAGAACACTTTCCATCAGAACTCGCATCATTCATCCATCTAGGGCTAGCATTTAATGGGCTGGCTGATTTAGTACTTAGTAATGAAATAAAATTCATTTCTTCAACCCCATTTGAGAAGAAGTGTACGTGTCATTTGGCCTCTGATATGTCTGAAACTCTCTATAGCTTTAATCAAGTTTCTCAACAATGACCAGCCTCAAAAGCTATCTCTTCACCCTTGCTGACACACCAGAAAGAGCTAGTTCTCCCTGTCACAGTAATTCAGAACTTCCTTAATGAAACAGCCTCTCTATAGCGCCACATATCCACCTACGGCCCCGCTAAGCACAGATCTCTGCCCTTGACTCTCTGTGGGCTAGACTCAGCTTTTCTTTCTATATCAAACTCAGCAATTCATCACCTCATCATTCTTATTTTTTGGCAGTACTAGATGTTTATTTGCAAGGCCTGTTGCTAGTGCCAGGACCTTCACACTGAGTTATATCCCAGTCCTTTATTTATTTTGAGCACTAAATTAACTAAGCCGGGCTAGAAATTAGACCCTCCTGCCTCCGTCCCCAAGAATACTGGGTTTTCCTAGTCTGTCTTTCTATTAACAATTCTTAAATCAAGGTAAAGTTGATATCTGTTTTGGAGAAGTGGGAAAGAGCTTCGTAGTGCTTGAAGAGTCGTGTAAATACACTTGAGATCTTACACAGTTCAAATATGGAAGTATAAGCTATGTTCTCTGAAAATCTTAGTTCGTAGCATTTAGATCTAGAAATCCTAGTTAGTAGATCTAGAAATCACAAGTCAGCATCCTGTGCCCTGATTTCATATGCTCTAGATAAAATTGTGTGACTGAGGAAGAGAGAGGGAGCTCTGGAAGCCGGGCACTAATCCGGAACTGCAGTTAGGTCTCGACTCTGCTGGTGCTCACAATAAAATGTAGTCCTATTCTGTCAGAAACATCAACACCAGACAAAGCCACGTTATGACCAGGCTAGATCAGGGCAAATTCAATCTTCTGTAATCATGGCTGAGTACAGGCAAGACCATGTACAATTTTCTTACAACAAAACTGATCAAATATCCTCTGTACCTTGCTAGAATTAGAGACTTGTTTTATTTAACAGTTATAGCTTGGCCTTTTCTGGTCCTACCCCCCGCCCCAAACACACACACACACAATCTCTCCTTCTAGATGAAGTTTACTAATATACTTCCAGTGGATTGAGTTTCATTTCTAGGCTCACGGCTAAGTTCATTATTGAAGTCCTAACTTTCAGGATCTCAGAAGGTGACCTTGTTTGGAAATTACTCCATTCTACTTGAAACAGTCAAGGTGGGATGAAAGGGGTGACCCTAAAACAGTGTAGGTCCTTACTTCTGTGTAATTAGTGTCCTGATTAGGGAGAGGAAATTTGGACACAGAGACGTGCACACAAGAAGAATGCTCATAAAGACTGGAGGTATGTGGCCACAAGTCAAGTGACTTTCACAAGCTGGGAGAGAGGCCTGGGATGTTTTTTTTCCAGGTTCCTTCAAAGGAAGCATGACTCAGTGGACAGCTGGATCTAGGACTTCCAGTTTTCAAAAACTGAGACAATAAATTCCTGTTGTGTAATCGCTCTAATTTGTAATATTTGTTACAGTAATCCTAAAGAAATAATAAATATCCAATCATGGATGAACCTTTGTATCTGACAGCATCAAGTTCAAAGAAGAAGGTGATTTGCTTGAACTCTCCCCAGAACTGCTTACCATAAACTCAAGTCTCCTAATAGGACTTCCTCATACCTTCTTTCTGCTGGGCCCCACAGTTAGCCAGAGTACATATTTTCCTTTGCTGCACGAGTCAGTAAATAAGAATCACCTTCGCTTAATGTCACCTTGGTAGCCTTTTGTTAAAGTGCATTGACACAGTATAGGAAAAAGATTTTCCTTGGCAATGTGTATTGCTACTGCTTGTTTCGACTGCCTTATTTATTCTGAGGGAATCCTTTAGTTCATGGACATGTTTGTCATGGATGTGTCCCCTCTTTATTTAAAAAAAAAGAAAGAAAAAGAAAAAGAAGAAAAAGAAAAAGGCTTCCAGGCATTATCGACTGGACTCTATCCAAGTCTGTTCTTGAGGTCTTCTAGTGCCTCAACTGAGGGTATTTTTATTTCTGTCCTGCATCTTTGAAATTGTATAAAAGGTTTCATTATTTTCCTATGTTCATTGTTTTACTGTACTTTTCTAAAAGTAAACTTGGGTCTTTTCTCTCACGATTTGATGGATTTATTTCACAGAGGCCATGTCATTTCAAATCTTCTTAAAAATTTTAAAACATCTCTCAATTGTCCTTCATTTTTCCAGGTTTCCTGTTTTGTTTGTCCAAGTTTTCACTCTCATGTGTCCCTTCCCTGGTTCTTTTCAAAGTTTTTGCACTTTTTTGTCTGTATGGGTAGTAAACTATATATTTTAAGACAATATTTTCTTTATAGGGGATATGCTCAGTTAAGCCCATCCTAGATAAATCTACCCCTCTTTGGCCACGGATTCATGAAAACGAATATGAATTGCAATATGTATTGAGACAGAGAGCTGAGGGTGCACCCCACAGTTAAAGTGCCCGCCTAGCAAACACAAGACTCTGGTTTTGATCCCCCAGCACCACATAAACTGAGCATGGTGGCGCATTCCTTTAAAAAAATTGGCATTTGCAATACATATTGAGATTTTGTGGTTGACATTTTCTCATGTGTTTGTTTATTCATTTATATTTCCATAAAGGATTATCGGACCCAAAATTTGCCAAAGGGGGATAGGCAGATATTCTTGGTTTCACAATTGGGCACAAGTTACATTTTCTCTTTAAACCTGTAACTGCTTAGTAAATTAGTACACTCAGCTCATGGTCGAAATTCTGACGAATACTCTGCTATTTTTATCTAGGATTTTTTTGTAGAAATGATGAGATTATACTCTAGTTCTCCCACTAATACTGACACTGAACACAGAATTCCCTGCATAAATAAAAGAACCGGTTCCTTAAGGAGATCAGCGCTCAAGGCTCAGTGCTTTCCTTTTTAGTGCAATTGTTTCCGAGAGTTGAATTTCTTAATTAGAGAGAAGAGAGGCCCCAGCAAGCACCTAGAAAAGGCGCCGGGACGGCCACTGGGCCGTCTGAAAGGTCAGTAACACGGCAGAGAGTAAGAAGCGCCCTCAATTTTTGTTTTGTTTTTTTGCTTTTGCTTTTGTTTGTTTTTTTTTTCAGTCCAGGCCTTAAATTTCTGGATGGGACCGAAGTTTGGGAGGCATTAGTGTGGGTTCTTCATGCTGGAACTCCTGTGCTGAATATCTTTGCTTGGATCTCTGTGTGTGAATCTGGCTACACATAGATATTCCCACATTCTCTCCTGGCCACAGGGCTTCTCGAGCCCCAACATAACAACCTTGCGACCCTGGGTAGTTGGCCAATTGATGAGGACAATCTTGACTCCAGGGAAGTCCTGTCTTTCTTAAATCTTACCCTGTTCCTGATAGGCAGGATTAATATAGTCAAAATGGCTATACTGCCCAAATGGATATAGAGATAAAATATGATTTTTATCAAAATACCAACAATTTTTTTTCACAGAACTTGAAAAATCAATCTTTAAACTTATACAGAACCAAAAGAGACAGAAGAGCCAACTAATCCCGAGCAATAAGACAAAAGCAGGTGGCAAGTTATATTACAAAGCAACAGTGATAAAAATTATATGATGCCAGCACAAAAATAGGCAGGTTGACTGAGGAACAGAACTGAGGATGTAGGAGCAACCTCAAGTGCCCTCAGCTACCTGATCTTTGATAAAGGGGTGAAAAACATTCACTGAAAGAAGGATAGCCTCTTCAATAAATGATACCGAAAGAATTGGTCATCCACAGGCAGAAGAATGAATCTAGACACACCCATCACCATGCATCAAAATCAAGTCAATGTGGTTAAAGGCCTAGAGATTAAAATGGAAAACACCGAACCCACTGGATGACAAAGAAAGCAAAAATCTAGAAGACAGGACAGACACAGAGCAGGGATTAGCTCAATAGGACGCCTGATGCGAAAGAAAGAGCCCGGATTCAACAAATGTGACGGATTCACATTAAAATGTTTCTGATAGGAAACTATCAACAAGGCGAAGAGAGAATCAACAGAAGGGAAAAAAATTCTACCATTTTCAGCTCAGACCGGAGGCTTATAACTAGAGTATGCAAGGAATTGAAGAAAAATAGACCCCTCAAACTCAAAGACCCGATTTAAAAAAATGGGAAATATAAATGAATGGGCAATTCTCAGATGAAGAAGTTCAAATGACCAATAAATGCATACAAAGATGTCCCAAATCCTTAGTCATTAGAGAAATGTAAGTCAAAACATCGCTAAAATATCATGCTATGCTAGTGAGATGGCATCTATCAGGAACTCGACCAACAATTGATGCTGGAGAGGTTATGGGAAAAAAAAGGAATCCCTTCACTTTGTTGGTGGGACTGTAAGCAGGTACAATCACTATGGAAGGTGGAAAATTCTCAAAAGGCTGAGAATAAATATTCCATTCGCTCCAGCAATACCTTTTCTTTCCAAAAGAATTCAAAGCAATTATAGCAGAGATACACATATACCCATGTTTATAGCAGAGCAACTAACAGTAACTAAAATGTAGAAGACACTGAAATATCTACCAACAGACCAATGGATACATAAATTGTGATGCACTTACACAATGGAGTGCTACTTTTCCCTAAAGATAGATAGATGTGGGGCTTTTGTAGATAAATGGACACAACTTGACACCACTGTGCTCAGTGAAGTGAGTCAAACACAGGTTAAATATAGCATGGTTTTTCTAATATGAGAAAACCAAATACAGACATTCTATAGAACCACATGGGTGCAATAGTGGGGGTCAGGCAGGATGGGGAGGTTGCGGGAAGGCCAAGATGTGGGAGGGAAAGGGCTTGCAATGTTGATGTGATATATATGTATGCACAAAATACTTAAGCTTGTGTGTGTGTGTGTGTGTGTGTGTGTGTGCATGTATACATGGGGAAAAATCTCTTAACCTACGTACCTACCTCCCAATGTATCAGACAGCTCTGTTTTGTCCTCTTCTGCCCAATCCCTCACCCACATGCTAAGCAGCCCAATCACTGCCCCCATACTGGCTAGTCCACCATACTATCTCAAAGCTCTGCTCACCCTTCTATGCCGGTAAGCCCTCATGCCTTATCCCTTATGCCTTTCAGCTGGCCTTATGACTGGACTTCCTACCCAGCCGTAGGGTCATGGAGGTGGGGCTTACACCTGGACTGGCTATCTAGATATAGGACATGGTGGGAGGAAGTAGATCTTCACCACAAAGTTTCTTGCTGCTGGTTGCTTTTTTGGTTCTGCCAGGGCCCTTCTTGCACCTAACCGTTAGAGCTTTTCAGTTACCTCCAGAATACTATTAGTTTTCATTTCGTTTTAGTGTTGCAATCTTTAATATGTTTCTTTTTTCCTAAGAATTTTGGTCAGAATAAGGAAAATTATGGGTGAGAGGCTCATCGCTAGCTGCCATTTTAAAGGAGAGAAGGAAAATAAATATAACTAGAGTAATCATTCCTTGGGGGTGGGACTAATTATACATTTCTCAACTAATTTATAGCATAGCAATAGACAAATAGCAGTTGTTCAATAAATTTCCTTGATGGGCAAAGAAATCACCTCGATCTGAACTCTGACTGAGGCAACTCTGAGTTATCCAAATAGCATTTCTTGGCAACCAAGACAAAAATTTCACAAAGATCAAACATCCTGCTGCTAAGATCCCAAGCAAGTTCACTGTTCTCTCTGCTAGTACGAACTTCATAAACAGCGAAGGGTGAGTGAATATTGCTTAAGACAGCCAGAATGTCACTGTAACAGTAAGTATGCCTTGGAGTTAATTTATATATAAGACTTTAGTATAAGCCACTTGGAAGGTAAATTTCTTCAGGCCAGGTCGTTAATTCTTTAATCGTTCAAACCCCAAAGTCTAAGTATTTAATATGCATTTCTCGAGAGAATTAATGACTGAATTAGTGCATAATATGAATAAACAAAGTTTCCCTGAAATTAAGTACCCCATCACCCACTTTGAAAGATAATCACTGATTATAATCTGCACAAATTAATAAGTTACTGTATGTGTTTATCATCCGGTATCACCAACCATATAGTGCAAATCCAGAAATGATTAATCCCCAGAGATACAATCATTGAAAATATTATTGCTAAAAAAAGAAAATATTATCGCTAAGCCCAAAAGATATTCCCTGTCTCAGCTTGCTTGTGATTTAAAAAATTGTGACAAGCATTAATACCAGGTAATCCCACATAAATTAGGACTTTGGTGCCAAAATAAAGCGGCTTATAGAAATTTCCTTGAATTTTCATGCAACGGCACCCTGTAGTGTGTGGTATTTATGGAGTGTGGACATCTGCTGACTAGAAAAGAGACTTCAGCTAGTATTAGTGGAGAACAGGGTAAGCAATACCATCGAGCATACTAGGGAAATGCAGCAAACAAATATTTACAAGCAATATTTGCATTACACACGATAAATCGTTTATGAGGTTTTCCTTTAAACTATATTATTTCTTATTTATGGTACATCTATGGCTTCAGTATTATAACATAATAAATGTAATAAAGAAATTTGAACATTTTTGCTTCCATATCATGGTTTTATGGCTCTTCCCTATTGAGCAAAATGTGTTTCGCCTCTCTTTACAGGTTGATAAGAAAAACGAAACATTGTTCTAAGTTTTGGAAATAATATGTAAATATATTTAATTTCTTTTTTCAAGCAAACATTGATTGTCTCTGGTAGAATGAGTCCATCTTAAGTGAGCTTCAGAAATTGTGTGGATTTAATGTTTGTAGAATTTTCTTTTGCTCTGATTCTGACGTCACTATTTGGGGAGAGGTCATAAATTAATAAAGTAGCAGTATAATTAAAAGAAACAGAGTTTTAAGAACTAAGACTAGTTGCTTGTCTCTCTAGTGCCATTTTCACAAGGAGCATTTGCGTTGTGTTCTGACTTCTGTCAGCCAACATTGCCATCTATTGGTAAAGTCCCCACAGTATTTTAGAAAATGAAGTGTGAATTGACGAACAAGGAAGCCTGTGCTTAGCTTTGCTTCATTTTGTGAACTATGCTTACATTGGCCCAGGAAGCGGGAACTTCTTTCCAAAGGACTCTCACAACTCGGCGTGGCGGCCAAGCATACAGGCACTCGGCTCTGCTCCTGGCATGGCTGTACTGTTGCCTGTGGGTGTGACCTTGACAAGCTGCTTAACCTTCCTGTGCGTGCGCGGTCTCGTGTTTAAAATGGACACCCTTAGGCCAGTGCCTGGCATTCAGATGATGCTTAGTGGATGTGAGCCATTTTTATTGCGGTCCTTGTTTCCACCTTAAAGCAAACCTGCTAGAGAGATCCTTGCTGTTTTCTAGGATCCCTGCTGATTTCTGAGCCATTCTTGCTTTTGTTTAATAGGTTTACAATAGCAGAATATGATGGAAAGTCCAAAAGTTTACTGAACCTTCTTTTTCCATTTCTTGAAATTATTTAAAATTTTAGGATACACTTATTAAAGACCATTTCAGTGTTATTAATTTTTTTAGTACTGAGGAATGAACCTAGAGCCTTCGTGTCTATATACTCAGTCTTTTTTTTTTTTTTTTTTTTTTTTTTTTTTTTTTTTTTTTTTTTTTTTTTTTTTTTTTTTTTGAGACAGGGTCTTGCTCTATAGCTCAGGCTGGTCCTGAACTCACCATGGAGCCCAGGCTGGCCTTGGACTTATGGCAATCCTCCTGCCTCAGCCTCCTGAGTGCTGGGATTACAGGTGTGCGCCACCGTGCCCAGCTTATGTGGTGCTGGGGAATGGAACTCGGCTACTTAGCCCTTGGGAGGCAAGCACTTTAACTGCTGAGCCATCCCTCCAGCCCCTACTCAATCTTCTTAACTTTTTTTATATTGAGAAAAAATCTTGCTAAGTAGCCTCAACCCTCCGAAGTGCTGGAATTACATGTGTGGCCCAACAATGTCCTGGCTACGACCTCTTTTATGGAACAGTTTTGAATTCTGACATTTTTACATTTTTTTGTTAAACTCAATCTATTACAGTGTCAACATTTGAAGAGGATAACGATATGAAGGTAAAAAATGAATAATGATTTTTTAAAATGCAGCATAAGATCTCCTAGAGCAACGCTTAGAACACGGCTATTGGCACCGCAGAGGAGCAGCGGCGTGGTTTGTGTGGTCTCTGATCCTAAATTTGCTGTGACATCCCCGCCACATCCCCCTCTGCCATCGTGTCCTCCTTTCTAAGTTTTACCATTGATTCTGGCTCCTGCCCTGTCCGACGTGCGGCTGCCTCGGTGCTCAGCGCCCGCCCGATCTCCTCTCCATCGATTACACTGACCGATAGCAGAAGGGCCCAGGGTGAAGCAGAACCTCACGAAGTCCTCCTCCGAGGGTCACGGGCAGGCTCGGGATGCTTCCGTGTGAGCTCTGCCTGTGGCCAGGCCTCACACATATTTTATAAATCACAAGGCACAGGGCAGTTCTGGTAATGGCCCGCATGCCTCTTCCCCAGGGACTCGGTGGAGCTGTCACCGGGCATTCCTGCCTCGGTTCTGTCGGACCCTCTTGCCCGGCCACTTTCCTCAGGTTCCCTACTCTTTTCTGAATGCCCCTCTGTTAAGTCAGCATGGCTGCCTCACTAGTGACCGTCGCCTTTCACACCAGGTGCAGACGGCTCTTGCGGCACATCTGGAACCAGTACGCGGCTCATCACCTGCCCTCCTGCCCTCTCCCAACTTGTTCTTCCCTGGGCTTCTCCCATCGAGGATGACAGACTTCCCGCCTCACCAAGGACCGGCCTGGACGGATGGCACAACCTTTTGTCCAATGGCTGTGCGTCAGATGTGCAAGGCATCCATCTCTCTCTCTCCTGGTCTTACCTCTCAAATCTAGTTCCTAGACAAGCTATTCACTCTCCCTTCAAAACAGCTCCCTCAGTGGAGTTTTTAGCCTCCCCTGCCAAAGCCCCAGGCCAAGCCACCATCTTCTTTTCCGGAACCACTAAAATGATCTCGAACTGATCCATTAAGTGTATGAACAATGCTGGGCCTGGTGGTGCAGATCTGTAAATTTCAGCACCATGGAAGGCTGAGGCAGGAGGATCTGCCTGGGCAAATTAGTGAGACCTCTGTCTCAAAATCAAAAGTGAAAACTGGGCTAGGAATGTATGTAGCTCAGTACAAAAGCCTTGGGTAAATACTAGTAAGTAACACACACACACACGTGTGTGTGTGTGTGTGTGTGTGTGTGTGTGTGTGCACGCGTGAACACAAACCAGATCAGGACCTTTCTCTGTCCTCAAACTCTTGCTCTGATCCCCAGACCCTCCAAAACTGGCCACGGATGGCCTAATTTCCTCCCACCGCCTTCCCTCCTGTGCCTGGTCGCACTAGGCTTTTTTTTTTTTTCTTCTTGAATATCCCCGCATTCCCGCCTTTGCACCTGCTGTTTGATGCGCTGGCATCCTTGCCCCTCAGGAGAGGCGAGGATCTGTCCCTCCCTGCTTCATCCTCCGCTCAGGTGTGACTTCCATAGAGAGGCCTCCCCTAAACTTCCTTGCTAAAGCACCTGATCTTAGTGGATAAGGAACTGGCCTCCTACCTTGTCTTAGAAAACTAAATACATACATTAAAGCCAACAAATGAAGAAAGCAGAGCATATTTCTTCCCACCCTGCGAGGGCAAAGGACTTAACCTCTGTCTTGTGCCTTTTGTCAGAGACCCGAGGCGGCACACAGCAGGAGGGAAACTTTGCAGTAGACGTGGGAGATGGCTTCGGGTGTGCCTTGACCAGAAACTGGTGGCCTGGGGGCATGAAGATAAGCTGCTAAGAAGTAGGGGCTCCTTTTGGTTTGGTTGGAATTGCGTATTTGGATTTCTCTGGTTTGTCCTGAGTTGAAGATTGTGACAAAAATTAGGGAAGCTGTCAGTTATTATTAAGTCCTACTTTGAAGGCTAACTGTGACAGAAGTTAAGGTTTCCCGGATTCCTACCATGGCTAGCCTCCCCGCACCCCAATGTCTCCCAAGCCTGGCCTGCTGCGGGCTGCCTTTCTGGCTACAGAGAGGGGTCAGGTTCCAGGGAGGTTGCTATGGGTTGGGAAGCCGAGTTCTGCTTTCGGATTTGGTCTCGCCACTGTCTGCTTGCAAATTCCGTGTCGACTTGCAGGAAAGTGAACCACAGGACCACCCACCACCGTGGCTTGCTCTCTGCGCAGGTCCTCTCCCACGGCTGTGTCGGCTTTGGTTAGTGGATTCTTCTCTCAGCTCAGCGTTTCATCAACACATGCCTATCTGCTGCCTTCCTTTCAAAAATTTCTTGCAATATCTGTTATACAAAGGAACCCTTCTTCAGCTAAGGGCAAGGGATGAGCTGACACTTTTGCTGCAGGAGCGCTGGTTCTGTTTTAAATTCTAGCTAGTACGAACAGCTACTTCAGCACTGCAACTGAAGCACGTTGGACAGCGTGAAGACCGCTGACGCTAGCGGACTTGTTCTTTTGCACTGCCACCTGGTGGTAATAACGACAAAGCTTTTTTTCCTTCTTTTTTCTTTGCACCGCTAGGGTTGGAACCCAAGCCTAGGCAAGGGCTCTACCACGGGGCTACGACTCCAGCTCTGCAAACCCACTGTCCAGTTTCATGTCCCAGAAGCTGTGCTGAAGAAAACCCTGTGGTGTTCTGTAGCTGGAGCTGCTCAGTGTAGGTGGGGATGGTCGGAGCCGGAAGGTGAGAAAAGGGTGGCAGAAACTGGAGAACTGAGTCGTCTTTCCGCATCATGTGCACAAGGTAAGTAACATAGAATTCTAAAATTTACTGGCAATGATGAGGCAGTTGGAGCCATCAGACAATTTGTTACAAGGTTATTAAATGTGTTTCCGTTATAGAAATTCGTCTTGCTAGTTTCAGCATTTCCTTGCTCCACTCTCTGTTCTGCAGAAATGGTCACTGTACAGGCTGGACAGTCTTGTGAAATTGAGGACACCGTACTATTTTTGATAAAATTTAATTTTGACTACCCATAATCTCCACCAGTGACCAGGTTAGCATAGTTACGTGTATTCTGCAATACTAGAAGGAAGTTTTCAGAAATGAATCTAGGAAATTATCCTTCAAAAATTTACTGTCTTAAAGAACAAATTTTACTATCCTAAAAAATTACTTCCCTATAGTAGAACTTAAAACCAATTTTAGAAGGGCTAGAAGAATAGCACAGAGGTTAAAGTGCTTGCCTAGCAAGCACTAGGCCCTGGGGTCGCTTCCCAAATCTGGGTGTGGTGGTGCACACCTGTGATCCCAGCATTCCGGAGGCTGAGGCAGAAGGATTTCCATGAGGCCAAGGTTAGCTTGGACTCCAAAGTGAGTTCACGAGCCACCTGGGCTACCGAATGGACCCTGTCTCAAAAAAAAATTTTTTTTAGGACAAAAACATATATATGAACCCGAGGCCTTCACACTAAGCTGTATGAGCTATATCTTCTTCCTCTCCTCCTCCTCCTCCTCCTCGTCCTCCTCCTCCTCCTTCCTGAGGCAGGGTCTCATGAAGTACCTAGTTGCCCAGACTGAGCTCTAGCTTGAGATCTTCCTGCTTCCGTGTCTTCACAGTGCTAAGATTACAGGCATGTGCCATTACATCTGGTAAAAATATATATGTTGTTAACAATAGAATGTAACCCTCCTCATCATGGTCAGCAGTCAATTTACATTGTAACTTGCTATAAAATAGGTAACTCTTCAAGCCACATTGGTGATCTAGCATTCATATTGTTTTCATACACTTCTTAAAAGCTAATACTGTTGTATCCAATATAGACAAAGAATTCATTTGAAATTTGGTTTTGGGTCATGGAATGGAACCAACTTACAACGTAGAAGACTCTTCCTAATATTTGTGATGCATCTACGAAAGAGAAGCGGGAGTTAATGCTAGGAGATGTTGTCATCTCTTTGGCCAATTTTGTGTCATAAACACAACTCCATCTTTACTTTCTTAGGGCCAAAATTACGCTTGGTTTTTCAAATGTATGCCTTTTGCTTATATTAATATTTTATATATCAATTTAAAGTGATGCATCTATTAATACATAAATTTCTAAAAGTATTTAAATTCTGCAACTATCTGAGTTTTTGTGTTGACTTCTCAATTGCGTTTTGGTTTTCAAATATATCTTCTTTATCTTTCTTTCTTTCTTTCTTTCTTTCTTTCTTTCTTTCTTTTTTTTTTTTGAGACAGTCTCACTATGCAGTCCAGGCTGGTCCTGAACTCATTGCATAATCCAGTCTGGCCTCAAATTCAAGTCAATCCTCCTGCCCAAGCCTCTCAATTGCTGGGATTGCAGGCATGCTACCATGCCCAGTTTATGTGGTGTTAGGAATGAATCCAGAGCCTTGTGCTTGCTAGGCAAGGATTCTAACCTGTGAGCTATGCCCCTAGGCACTCAAATGTATCCTTATTAAATGTGTTTTTATATAAGTCCCATGATTTCACTGTACTCTAACTTAATAATAACTATCTTACATTATAATCTAACTTAATTTAAAAAATCCATCTACTGAATTCTGTGGTTTTCCATGCCCCGTAGCTGACCCTTGGCCAACCCTGCATGTGGCTCTCAGCACATTCTTTGTTGGTGGTTGATGATTTATTGCCTTTACCTGGGGCAGTCAACTGTGCCCCATCAACTTGTCTGGTCGGTCGCTTTACCCCAACACCAAGGTAAGCAGATTTTCATTGTTCTCTGTATTTATCATACTGGGAGCTTCATCCATGACTCTAAATGTTATTGTGTGGTGCGAGTACTTACAGTGAATCACCAAAGTTGATGCTATCTGAGGCTATCACATCGTATTACTAGCTCTACCAACTACAGGACAAAATTCCTCAAATGTTCAAGTGTAGAAATTTTGAGCACCCTCAAATCCAGACACAACTACCCATGGGTAAAGTGAGCCATGGATTAAGGGGTTTATTTAGATCAGAGATTTTATTTATAATAATTCCCTTTTAACATTTTTACTTTAGCCAAAAATTGTTTTATTTATTGTATCTACTATGAATTTAGTCCTTTAGTTTAATATTCATTCCCTTAATTATGTATAGTGATATTTGGTGTTCATCTTTCTTTTCTATTAATATGCTCTACTATAAAGTTAGCTGATTTTGCTATGTTTTCTGTCATGGGAATATAATTCCCAGTATTCTACCTAAAGCACTTCTTGAGTGATCTTTTCATGTTGGACATTGTTTAGCTAAAATCTAAACCAGATGTATTTACATAATCATCTTGACTCTAAGCGCGTAATGAGAGGGACATTTAGCAAAGGGATTTGTGAGTATGGATCTTTGAAATATACTACAATTTGATCACAGAAGCATGTCAAGATCTTCAACTATTGGAAGCCTTCAAAGTTTCACACAAAGTGTTCAGTAAAAGTCAGTGATTTTCTTCAGAAAGTCTTAATAGCATTAATCTTTTTATAAATCAGACTCTCATCTCAGATACACACTACTAATGTTGAAGTCTTATAAAAACTAACTATTAAACTTGTTTTCTTTCTTTTTTGTCTGTGTGTCTGTTTTTGGTGGTCTTTTGTGTTGTTTTGGCACTGGGGATTGAACCTGGGGCCTTGTGCATGTCAGGCAAGTGCTGAATCACTGAGCTGCACCCTCGGCCTGTGAACTTGTTTTTTATTGTTACAAAGGAAATTCCCACAAGGGTAGTGGTTAAAAGTTAACTGCTTTGTAGCCAGAAGGCCAAGCATGATATTCTGTCCATGGGTTCTAGATTCAACCAGCTACAGATCAATATATCAGGGAAAAATTGTGAACGTACAAACACGTACAGACCATTTCTTCACATCATTATTCCCTAAATACTAGAGTTTAACAATTACTGACATAGTGTTTACATTGTATTAGGGATTATAAATAATTTAGAAATTATTATTTAAGGAATATGGGAGAACATGCCTAGGGTATTCCCCTGTGGATATTAAGGGTCAGTTGTACAAATGGGTGCTCTGCTCAGATTGTCACAAGGCAGAAATCAAGGTTCACGATTCTCTTCCATATCACTTACCTGGTGGTAAAAGTTCAGCTCCTTATCATTGCAAGACTCAGGTCTCTGTTTTGGTGGGCTACATTTTTTTTTTTTTTGACAGGGTCTCACTCTGCAGTCCAGGCTGTTCCTGAACTCACTATGTAGCCCAGGCTGGTCTCAAACTCATAGCAATCCTCCTTCTTGAGCCTTCTGAGTGCTGGGCATATAGGCTTGGGCTAGATGCTTAGAGGCCACTTTCAGTCCCATGACATGTGGTTCCCCACTCCCTGCCCCCCCCCCCCCTTTTTAAGTCAGTAACAAAGAATCTTTATTTTTTTGTGTGTCTGATGCCCTTCACATGATAAATTTCCAGTTTCAGGAGGAGCCCAGTCCCTGTATGTACAGAGCTCACCTGAGTAGGTCAGACCAACCAACATGACCTCCTTTTCTTAGTGTCAGCTACAGTAATCAGAAGAGGGACTATTCTGTCATGGTCTTACATATTCATCTGTATTCACAGTTCATGCCCACACTCACAGGAGGGTGTTATAAAAGGTGGGTACATCAGGGGCAGCAATCTTGAGGACTGTCTTGGAATTCTGCCTTCCACAAAGTCATTTTACTTTCTTCATTATTGCTAAGCTATATTTAAAAATGCTAATTTTTAAATATAATCTTATACAATCTCAGTTTTAAGTACAATCTCAGTTAATCTTTTTTTTTTTTCCATTTCCAAAGATTTTCTGTTTGTTTGAGACAGGATCTTGCTCTGCAGTCCAGGCTGGTCCTGAACTCTCTGTGGAGCCCAGACTGTGCTTAACACACAGAAATCCCCCTACCTCAGCTTCCGGAGTGCTTCTATTAAGGGCATGTGCCGCCACGCCAAGTTTATGAGGCGGTGGGAAAGCGGGCTCAGAGCCTAGCACTTGCTAGACAACTGCTGTGCTGTTCCTCCAGCCCCATCTCCAAAGATTCAGAATGTAGAAAAACACAAACTGTTTTGAGGAAGAATAAAGAAATCAAGGGCTGGAGGAATGGCACAGCGTTTAAAGCGCTTGCCTTGCAATCTTAATTCCCCAGCACCATATAAAGCTGGGTGTGGCGGCGCATGCCTCTAATCCAGCACTCAGGAGGCTGAGGCAGGAGGATTGCCTTGCGTCCAAGGCCAGCCTGGGCTCCACAGTGAGTCCAGGACCAGCCTGCACTGTAAAACAAGACCCTCCCTCAAAAACAAAAAGTAAATAAAAATAAATCAAAATCCAGTGAGTTTTTTAGACAATTGAAAAAATTTACCTGTAAATAATGTCTAAAATAGTGTATCTACAATTTAGAAAGGTAAAATGCAAAATGTTATAATTGATGCATTGATGTATAATGTTATAATTGGTGCTTTGTGTTCTACTATTCCTCAAATTGCAGATCAAGATCCCCCCCCCCACTGATTCAATAAAAATGTTCATTGAGTTCAGATTTTCTTGTGTGAATTCTCTTTTTAGATTTTCTTCTTGTTGACATGAAGATAAAGACAATTTTAATTAATTGATTGATTATTTTTGATATTGGGTATTGAGTCCAGGACCTTTGCACTGAGGTACATCCTACTCCAACTCTCCCCATCCCCTTCTTTTGGAAAAGGTAAAGTCTCAGTAAGTTGTAAATTGCCCAGACTTGAGCTCACACTTATGATCCTCCTGCCTCAGCCTCCGAGAGCACTAGGTACTGGGATTAGAGTCCTGTGCCACCAGTCCCAGTTAAAGTAAATTTATATTCTGCCCTATCAGTTGCATGAAATATGCTCCATTCTGCTGAAACTAGTAGCTTCAAAATCTTTTAAACTTTTGCTCGTCTCAAAAAAATGGCTTCCAAAGAATTTCATTTCCCAGGTTCCACCCTGGTAAGGATTTCACAATTAATCTGAGCAAATACTAAAACTCACTTTAATTGATAGAATCTGCCAAATGTGATGCAAAGGTAATCCCAAGCTTTAAGAAAACCTGGGAGTTTCTGCCTTTTTCACTCTTGGAAACCAACTCATATAAAATAGTTGAGATGCATTATAAGACAGAAAAGGCTCATGTAGACACCCTGTCTGAGGAATGCCATCTGGAAATGGATGCCACATGGAAGGGCACCAAGTCAGGTGATTGGGGAAGCCATCGTGGGTGTTCCAGCCCTGCAGAGCTTCCAGAGGATCCCAGCCTGCAACGACAGATCTGACATTAGACTAGCAGAACTGCCCAGCTGTCCCACCCCTCCCCCAAAATTGTGAGAAATAATGATAAATTATTGAATTGAATCATCAAGTTATGAGACAGTAAAATCTATTTTTTAAAATAAAACAACAGACATTCAAAGCAAAATTAGTACCTGGAACTCATGGTAATCCTCCTGCCTCAGCCTCGTGAGTGCTGGGATTACAGGTGTGCACCACCACACCCAACTTATGATCAAGAAATGTTCCCTGATCCCAAATACCGTGTGAATTTCCAAGTGCCTGCAGTCTGATAAGCCTGAAGTGTTTCCTGCTTCCCACTCCCATCTCTTTAAATAGGTTTGTCCACTGCAATTGTCCTAATCCTCTCTTGTTGTATAGTGTATGTTGTTTGATTAGATCACAAGTCTCTGTGACCAAAAACCCTCATTTGAGGAGCCACACCTATGGCTTCTGAGGAGCTCTTGATTTTGACGATATGATTGATCCTGGAATCCAGCTGATAGCCTAACAGGAGGAAACTTGGAGGAGAGAGAATAGATTTCTAGTCACATGAATGCTGTAGTCAAAGGCAGGCCGTAGGAGACTGTTTCCAAAGATGAGCACCACCAGCTCCTCCCCTTCCTGTAGGAAGTTTCTAGCACCCTCACTCCCAAAGAAGGATAGAGGAATTTTCCACAGTTTGGAAGTGGGCTTCTGTGGCCACTCTGACCAGTGAGCGTGGTACAGGAAACATTTCAGCACTCCCAAGTCCGAGTTTTCAGAGGACTGGCAAATTTTGTTTCCTTCTGCTTAGAACATTTATGTGAATTTCAGCCACTTCATAGGGAGGAGGCCCAAGCTGCTGTGTAGAAAGGCCTCTGTGGAGCGCAACGTGTGGAGAACCTCTGTAGAGGACTTCTTGCTGCCTGCTCCTGCAAAGTCCCAGGCAGCAGCCAGCACTGAGTTGTGTCAGTGAGGGCCTTGGGGCATTCTCGCCCACTGCTCCCTTTCGTGGATTACGCGATCCCAAGAGAGATCAGTAAGCCATCCACCCAGTCGAGCCATAGAACTGTGAAAAGTAATAACTTCGTTTTTGTTGCCAAGTTTTGGGGCATTGTGTAAATTATCTCAGTTCTCTATTGCTGTGCAACATCCTGTCTCCAGATTTAAAGCCTAAAATAAAAATAATAACTTATTTCCCACGACTCAGGGATGACCAGATGGGGCTTCTGATTCATGTAATGTGATCTGAAGAGCCAAGATGTGAGGAAGGCCCCAATCACTCCATGGTGCAGTGACAGGCTCTTGCAGTTATTCATGCGTTGCTGAGCCACATTACCCAACACCCACCATTTAAGGGAGAAAGGGCTCATGCTAGCGTCACCAGAGGAAAATCAGGCCCTGGCAGCTGGGGAAGAGTTTATATCCTTCTAGGCTACAACCTATAATCTACTGTACGCCTCTCCCACGTCACGTACCCCTAATCCACTCTTCCTGACCAAGCATCACCTCTTCAGGGCACACGAAATCTGTAATATCAAAATGCATGAGGCTTGGGGGGACATTCCAGATCCAAAGCATCACACAAGCTGCTGGTGAGGACACTGGCGGAGAGCCAATGGCTTGTTAGCTGGGGCTTCCATGTTTAGTCCTTGTATCTGTCTCCACCTTGCTCCTTAAGCTTTCTTGTGACGTGGTGCCCAAGTCTCAAGAAGCAGCAGCCCCAAAGGCCGAAGAAGCAGCTGCAGATCCCACACAGGGCCCTGTTCTGGAATTTACCGTGTCACAGGAAAGTGGTCAAAGCAAGTTGGGGCCCAGCCCAGACTCACGGTGCGAGGTAATTGAAACAAGTGCGTTAAGTCCAAGAACTGACTACCAGAGGTGGCATGCAGAGATGGCATTTTGTCTTTCTCAAACCTTTTTTCAATAACAAATATTTTTTCCATTTTTGTCATGTAGAGCTTTGTAAAAAAATTTCCTAATCTCTTATAAACTATTGATGTGCATGCGCATATGCATGTAGGTTTTTCTTTCTGATATTGGAGGATAATTAATATAAAAATGGTATTTTAGTTTTAGATTTTGTTATTCTTTAATTTATTTAATGTTAATTTTCAAAAATCATGGTAGAAAACATAAAATTCCCTCCCTTATCCTCACATGTACAGTTTAGTAGTGTCAAGTATATTCACATTGTTATGCAAAAGATCTCCACAACTCATTCATCTTACGAATTGAAACTTTATATACATTAAACGAATCATTTGCCTCTCCCAATGCTTTTTCAATTTCAAATGATTTTCACAGCTGTTAATTTTTATAATTATGAAATTCAAATTTCTAAATAGTTCCTTATAATTTTAGCAGCAGCTAATTTTTGTTATTATGAAAGTTTCATAGCAATCAACAACAGTGGCTATGATGTAAATGGCATATAATACAATGTAACCTTTAATTTATATTTATTTAATTCTCATTTGGTTGATTTTTAATAGTTGCTACAACGTAATTCATATCACTCATAATGAAAATGCTTATGATATAAAATGAGAATTCAGCAATATAATTTTGAAACAGTAAACAAATAGCAGATTTCATATATTTTATTCTAAAATGTCAAACTTAGGATATATATTGACACTGATTTGTTATTTTTGTAAAGAAATTCATCAACGTATCCGTTAAAAGGCATTGCTTTATTTAGATATGCAAGTTATTTTAATATTTTTGACCAATAGTATTCATCAAATGGTCAAATTGGCTCCTTGTCTGAATTCAGTTCTCTCTTTTTGTGGTGCTAGAGATTGGGTATAAGGCCTTGCACCTGCTAGACCAGCTTGGGCACTCTGAGCTACACCCCCAAAACTAGAAAATCCTTTCTATGGTTTTCAACTTCACCTAGATTTTCCTCCTTAAACTTTCATTATCTGGCCTCTATTTTTTTTTTTCTTGAAACAGGATCTTGCTATGTAGTCCAGGCTGGTCCTGACCTTGCTGTGTGGCCCAGGCTGGTCTAGAACTCACGGCACTCTTCCTGCCACAATCTGCCACGTGCTGGGATTACAGGCGTGCACCACCATGTCCAGCTCACATTAGTATGTTTTAAGACTCTTGCAAAGACTTTTTGGAGCCTTATTCATTATTTCCATATTAATTCCCTAAACCTAAGTTATAATATTGTCAATCACAACCAAAAACATGTTTAATGAATTTCTGATGCAGGTTTCTAATGCTGAACATTAGCATTAACTGGAGAGCTTTAAAGAAAAAAAAAGATCCTAAAAATTCTGATACTCAAACCACACACTCCAATCTAATTAGACTAGATCTTGGGAAAGAGGAGGTAGGTGTGGGACTGCGAGCCAGGCACCAGCAGCCTTCCATACTCTTTGGCTAAGGCCAGCGTGCAGGCAAGGTTCAGGCGGGCATGTCAGGAGAGCAGGTAGAGCAACCTTAGCCCCATCTACGGCGATCTAAGGGACAGGTCTGCCTCCTCTCTCCTTTGCCCCCACCTGAAGATGATCGGAACGTGAGCCTGAGCACTTCATCTTTTCCTAAAGATTGCAGAGGATTTTCTCCTTTTTACTAAAAATTTCTAGCCTAGACCAATTAAAGATCACATACTTGGGCCACAAGAAAGTTTCTTGATGACTGTGATGTACCTAGGCGTGAATCAGCAATGAAAGCTGACATAAATCAGGAATAATGGGTATTGTAAATGATATCAATGTTTTTACTTTTATAAATGAAGGCAAATCCAAACTTATTAGACTTCCTAGTTGACTGCAGTTCTCTGGGCCCATTGTCCATATGGCATTGGAAGGGCTCCTGTAAGATCTGGCCTACTTCACTGATTCCTCAAGAAATGGAGCTCTTTTCCGGAGCTCCTCCAGCACAGAAAACTCATCTGCCTCATCTGTCATAAATGCTCATAACAGTGTTGTTTCATATTAGAAATTAAAAATGTCTTTGATAATTATGGCTATGCAATTTTCCAGTTAATAATTTGAGAACACCCAGTCCTATCTAATAATCCCCTCCCCTCTTTTCTCCAGTTGTAAAGGACGCCGTATCTCTTTCAAACACTAGGTGGAGCTGGTCACTCATATGTACCATGTTTGGCTGCCAATGGGTGCATCCCTTACAAGCACCGGTCTTGCTTTTTCCAGTGATGCCAACTGGTTCTAACTCTGTGTCTCACAGGTGGTGGCCCATCTTTGGGCCGTACCAGAGATACCATTACAAAATACCACAAAGCTGCATTGCTTAGGAAAACAGAAATTTACTGCTATAGCAACGGAGGCCAGAAGTTTGAAATCAAGATGTTGGCAAAGCCGCTCTCTAACTGAAGGCACCAAGAAAGAATCTACCGCAGGCCTGGCAGCTCCTGGGCTCATGGCAGCGTAACACAAGGCTTCACGTGGCAATCCTCGTGTGTGAGTGTCCAAGCGCCCATTTTGGGAAGGCTTCAGTCCCCATACTGGATCAGCGGGTCAATCTATCAGCAATCACACTATCAACAAGTACGGTCACATTTTGAGGTATTGCAGATTAGGATTTTAACACGTGATTCAGAAGGGGACATAATTCAATCCATTATAGCCCCACGCTTATAATCCATTCCTCAGCCATTGTCTGCCAAAGTATCCTGAAGTCGAAAGGGGACGCCAGAGACTAGCCCCCAGTCTCTAGGTCCAACTGTTGAGCCCCTGTTGCCCCATTGTGCTTTTAGTAGGCTTTCTGTAAAGGGGCTATCTATCCATCCTGAAAGATCACCTTAAAGTCCCAAAGAGAGAGAGAGAGAGAGAGAGAGAGAGAGAGAGAGAGAGAGAGAGAGAGAGAGCTGCAGTATTCCCTGCATCCTTCTGGAGAAGATCTGGTTAACTTCTGTAAATTCCTCTTCTGTTAGGCATGCTGCAAGCCAAGAGGAGAGACACGCAAGAGTGTCAGCGAGAGCCCAGTGGCCTCCCCGGCCAGTAACTGCAGCCATCTGCTCAAGGATCAGCAGGAGGTTTCATCGTATCAGAACCAGACTTCTGTTTACATTTGGGACAATAAAAGCTCTTTCCTTTCTCTGAAACTTAAGTCTCAGTGCATCTGCATAAACCTAGATCCCCATCCCACAGCCGTACCTTGCTTAAGATCTAGGCCCCCATCACTAAGAGATATTCTTTAAGTTTCTGGTAAAGACCACCGCCTACCTTTATTAGTATAATTTCACTTCATACATATACTTTTCCCCTCAATTAAAAGAGCTTAGCCTGTTAGATGTCTAAAGGTAATTGAAAGAATGATAACCAATGAGTACAATGTCAACTAAGAAAACTACTTCTCACCTTAAACTTCTCAGTTTAAGTCTTAAGTCTTCCTTAGCATCTTCTGAGAGGATTGTATAATTTACTGTTGGAAACCTTGTCGGTGAGAACGAGCCCCCTTTATTATCTCTGAACCAGTGTTGATAGTGTAGCTAACTCAAGCAAGAGGATGAGGACTTGGGCAACATCCACGTGTTCCAAGGACTCACGGTCTTGTGGATGCTGGAGTAGTAGGAAGCTTAGTAGCTTTCAGTTCTAGCAGTGATGATGCGTATTCTATCAGGAGAATGAAACAGAAGTTCTCCTTGAAAGCATTCTCCAAGATGTGAATTAGGATTAATATGGAAAGAGGTGATAACTGAGGTAGGGGGAGACAAAATGAGAAATACATTAACACCTTTGCACAAAAATTTTGATTGAGAAATATAAATGAAATTCTAAAAATGTGTTACCCTCCTTTTTATCCATTATTAAACAGCATAAAAACCCAGGAATCTTTTATAGAATCACATAGAATTATAGCACAGCAATATTCCAATACAAAAAATGCTACTGGATCTCAGGAAAAATTAGCAGAAAAAGGAAGCGATAAATAAGACAAGATAGAATATGAAACTGTAAAGTCACTGTGGCAAAGAAGTTTGCGTCAACTCTGGAGTCAACGTTGAGCTGGTCTCCTAGTTCTAGGACCTTAAGCCGGTTATTTAATCTCTTTGTGACTCGCTTTCCTTCTGTGCGAAATGATATTAATAGTACCCACCTTGTGTTTCAGTTGGACAAATGAAGATAAGTATATGTTAAAATGCGTGCAATAGTAGGATCACGGTTCATTAAAATTGTTTTATATAGAGTATTCATATTCAGAGATGACACATTTGATCATTTTAGGTTCTATGATTTATGTGAAAAGTATGAAATTGCTAAGACCTAAACACACAAAAGCCTTACGAATGCAAAGCACGCGAGATAAACTAGTATAACTGAAGTTTTAAAACAAAATAAAGCATGACAACAGAAAATGGTCAGAGTTCCACTGCCCGGGGCCGACTTCAAAGCAACGAGTTGAAGATTCTTCACACGTTAGTTGGGAATAATCCTTCAGCCAGGACTGGGTGTAACGAAGCTCTCTGACTACTCTCTAGACGATAATCTCTACAATTGTTGGTGCCAGAGCCCTGGTCAGGCAAGCATGCTCTCCCCAGCAGAGGGTGACCTACGAGGCCAATCAGAGCCTTCCTCTGAGGTAAGTGAGTGGGAGCCATTTAGAAATGGAAGCTGCAGGTGACACAGAAGGCACAAAGCATGCAGAGCACGGCTGTAGCAGAAGCCAGGAGGTAGAATCCGCGAGTAAAATAGGCAGCTGTCTCAGAGACTGCCAGACACTTAGCAAAAGGGCAGATGAGGCGTCCAGAGCAGTTACTGGCTGGACGCAGCTGGCCTCGGTTTCTGCAGGGACATCTCTTCGAACTGCAACTGGTGGCCAGGAAGGCTGGCTGAGCGCCAGTGCTGTGTTGTGGGCCCCATGGCGGCTTCTCTCTCCGACTGTGCAGCTGCTCGTAAGCCTTCCGGTCTCCCTGGCTTCTCAGCACATTCTGACAACAAACCCCTGTGCGCTGAGACACCCTGAATGTGCCTTTGTCTCCGGAGAACTGGAAGAGTATGATTAAGAGGCTCTCTGGGGGCACCGGGAGAACCACCCGATAAGTCACACGGGGTCACTCACTCCTACCGCTCTGCGCTGCCCGAACAGCAGTTTAAGAAAACCCATCTCGCTGGCTCGGGTGTCCTCTACCGTCTCTGAGCACAAGCTTTTCAAAAATCCGTGGAACCCTTCGCGGTATCGACCACTCTCGCGCTCATCGTCTCACTTGGTTTTTCACATTTTGTTTTGTTTTCTAGGTAGCAGAGCAGCGAGCAGTTTCCCCTCCGGTGACGAAGGCCAGATTGTTAGTTTGCTGCTTCCTAAGCTCAAGAAGCTGGGGAACAGCAGACCCTCAGAGACAGAAGAGAGCAATGAGGACACTGGAGCACGGGGAAGGAGACGAGGCGACCGCAGAGAGGGGCGGGATGCTCCTGCAGCCTTTTCTGGCGAATCTCACAAAGGAAGGAGGGGCGGTCCGGTCCTGAACAGGACAGCTTGAGTTCCTCGGTAGCCACAGGTCTGAGGACCCCTGGATCCATCTTGTTTGACATTTGCCGTGTCATCCGGGGTGTGTATGCCACCTGCGCTTGACCCCAGATTTGTTTTATTTTGGACAATACATGCCCAGCTCCGCAGCAGCCTCAGAGGTGTGACACGCAATAAATCTAGGAAAGACATACATTTGGTCCCCTTACAAGCGCAGTGAGAAAGCATGTTAAGAAAAAATGACGTCCTTGGTGGGGACCCCTCTCAATACCCCCTGCCAGCCTTTCCTTAAGAGCTTTGCTTTCTCAATAAACCTCTTGTTTTAATTACTCTGTGTGGACTCCAACTGACTATTCATAAAAGTGCTCTCTTCACAACCTGAAGGAAAAAAAACGAGCTTTGGGGGCTGGAGGTGGGCTTAGCAATTAGAGCACTTGCCTCACAAGCACAGGACCTGGTTTGACTTTTCAGCATCACATGAGCCAGGCATGACGGTGCACACCTATGATCCCAGCACACAGGAAGATGAAACAGGAGGGTTCTTGTGAGTCTGAGGCCAGCCTGGGCTCCATAGTGAGGACCAGCCTGGGCTGCAGAGCAAGAGCATATATATATATATATTCAAGTAATGGTGGAACAAGTTAGAGCAATGTTCTTTGGGATTTCACTTCATGTTTCTGCAGACTGAGTGGGGAAATTCATTGCACCTGTGGTGTGGGGTGAGGGGTACTATCATGGCATACTGTACACTGATAGTTTGTAAATAAAAGAAGTTGCTTCCTCCCCATTCTGGAAGCTAGAAGTCTGAGATCAGGAAGGCAGCACCCTCGGGTTCTCAGGTGCCTTCCAGGTTGGCTGGGCTCTGGCTTTTCATACTGTCAGAGGAGGGAAGGAAGGTGAGCTAGCCTGGCCTCTCCTCATGAGGGCTCCACTTTCACGCCCTAATCACCTCCCAAGACCTCAGCACCAACTGCCATCACTCTGGGAATTAGATTTCCTTAGATTTGCATTTTGGGAGAGCATATTTAGCCCATCACAGGTGTCTAGAATCTGTTATGAGCCTATCTTCTGTATGAAATTAGAACTATGAATAACTATTTCTTGTTTTTAATATACTTCCGATACTGAGTTGAATTTAGTCTATGCAAAGAAGAACAAATTTTCAGGAGGCAGAGATAAAAATACCTGAAAGTGTGATCTCCTAACCGCCTGTCCTACACGAAGAAATCACTGGGATTGCCTGGAAAAGGTGGGTGTGGGCCCACATCTTCAGGTGTCCATTCTCATGTAAACACATATTATCTGTATGTTACAGAGTCTGGGGAAATCATGTTTGCCAGTGGATTGCTGATGCTGACTACTTGGGGTCTATGTTGAGATCAACAAAGTTCAGGTCCTCATCTTCCCAACTGTGTGTAATGATAGCATCAGTCTTAGTTACTGTTTTGTTGGTGAGACTCAGTATGTGATATACACAAGTTAGAGGAGGAAAAGTTTATTTTAGCTCACAGTTTCAGCGACAGCCAGCAACAGTGGAAATGCATGGCAGAGGCGGAGGTGGATGCAGATGCTCAAGACATTGTGAACAGGAAGCCAAGCCAAGTCAATTCAAGTCAAGTTGCGTCCCAGAGAAAGGAAGGAAGCAGTGTATATCCTTCCAGGTCCTGTCTCAGTGACCCACCCCTTCTGGATCCAGCCTCAGTGTTCTACCCCATCCAGGTGTAAGCCCCCACCACACGCCTGGAATCCAATCCAATCCACACACCTGAAATCCAATCTACATGCCTGGAATCTCTAATCTCCACACACCTGTCCACTACACCTTTATAATCCACCCCCTCAGACCAGGCTCCAACTCCTAACAGCACACGGTTCCACAGACAATCCGTAACATTTAAATACCTGAAGCTTTTGGGGGACATTTCAAATGCAAAGCGCAATGGCATCCCAGTCAGTCTTGATTCTTCAGTTCAATCCTAAAGCCATCCTGCCAACTGCCCAGTCGTCATTAAGTCTCTTCAAACACATTTAGCAGAAGGGTGAGGCAGTGCACATCTGTGAATCCTAGCACTCTGGGAGCCTGAGGCCGGCAGATCACAAGTTCAAGCCCAGTCGAGACAACTGGGTGACTTAATGAGGTTCTGTATCAAAATTCAGAAAAATAAAAAATAATAAAAGAGAGTTCTGAGGATGTAACCCAGTGAGAAGTCCCTATACACACAATTTAGAGCTCCGCTTGCTCCATGTCATTAAAAGGAATCCCAGGGTTGCAGGAATGGCTCAGCAGTTTCAGTGCTTGCCTAGCAAGCTCTGAGTGTCTGAGTTCCATTCCCCAGCATCACATAAGCCGGGCATGGTGGCTCAAGCCTGTAATCTCAGCATTTAGGAGGCTGAGGCAGGAGGACTGCCTTGAGTCCAAGCCCAGCCTGGCCTCCACACAAAGTTCAGGACCAGTCTGGGCTACAGAGCGAGACACTGTCTCAAATAAATAAATAAATAAATAAATAAATAAATAAATAAATAAATAAATGGAACTACAGACACAGCCCTTTGAGTGACTTCCACATGCTCCATAGATGAATTTATCCTATTTTTCCCAATGCTCCTATAGCTCTACTGTTGACAGTTTGTATTTTGGCCTTTGGTCATGTACTTTGGCTTTTGATATTTATTTATTTTTCTTGGTGTAGAGCTCATTTTCAGAACAGAGTTCATAAATCTGGGGTGATAATACCAGTTTTTTTCCCCTCTCAGGCCCAGGTGTTTATAGCTGCGATCACAGGCTGAAAGTTCCTGCCACTGCCTCTCTTTCCTCCACCTTCTCCTCCTCCTCCTCCTCCACGTCTTCCTCTTTCCTGACTGGCACTGGGAACTGAACCAAGAGCCTCACCCATGGTAGGCAAGCGCTCCCCTCCAAGCTCCATCCTCAGCCCTCTAAGCTTCTTAGGCATCAGGACTGTCACCGTGTCTGCAGAATTTAGCAAAACATATGTAGATATTATGAAGTAATATACTTGGCCTTCCTTTCAATTTCCTGGCACAAAACCCCTAAAGCAGTTGGATTTTGATTTTAATAAAATGACTAGGGCTGGAGACCTTTGGATAACTCCAGCTGAGGGCCACCAGAAAGACAAAAGCATGATTACAGCATTGGGACTTTGGAGCCCCACCAGCCTCTAGCAAGAGAAGATTGAAGGATAATTGATCACCAATGCCCACAGATGTAACCAGTCATGGCTACACAATGGAGCTTCTGTAACCTACCAGAAGAAGAGGTCTGGGGCTTCTGTTTGGGTAAGTACCCTCAAGTTCCTAGAAGCTGACACTCCAGAAGGGACACAGGAAGTCTGTGTCCTGCCCTTGTGTTACTCTGCTATTCTCTTCCGGCTCTGTCCTTTGTAATTTTCTTTGTGGCAAGCGGCCAATTGCAGGTAAAAGGCTTCCTCAGTTCTGGGAGCCACTCTAGCAAAGGAGCCATACCCAAGGAAGGGGTGTAGGAATCTGGATCTATAACCTGTTGGCCAGAAGAACAGATTGAAGTCTGGAGTCTGTGGTTGGCATCTAAAGTGGGGTCAGTTTTGTGGAACCGATTCCTCAATGTAAGGGATCGGATGCTACCTTCAGGTAGATACGAACTGTCAGAACACCATTCGATTACAGAACACCTAGCTGGCTGGCTTCTGCTACAAAACTGGTGGTTGGGTATGTGGAGGGAAAATGTCTACATGCATTTGATGTCAGAGATATTCTGAGTTGTGACAGGAGAGGAGAAGAACTTGAGTTTTTCTTGGTATCTCTTAGGATCTGGTATTAAATTCATCTTCAAAAAATTACTGAATGTTATACCTTATGGTAAGTGCTTAATATATGAGGTGTCATTGCCCAATTTAAGGCACTTGATTTAAATTGAAAGCTTTAAAAATTAAAGCATTAAACCTAAAGTTTACTCTATTAAACCAATATAGTTTCAAGCACACCTCATATTATTTTAAATTTCTGGATGTCTCCCCTGCCTTGGGAATAGTTCTTTGGCAATCTCACATGGTGCATTTCCTTCTGATTTTTTTCCCAGTATAGTCTTTGCTGTACTCACAGGTCACCACCACTCTCTTATCAATGATGGACATTAAGAGAGCACTCAAGGGAATTACCTCATCCAGAATTCATGGCACCTTGAAGGCGGGATCTGTTATTATCTCTTCCACTTCACTAGTGAAAACATAAAAGAAATGAAGGAACTTAGCCAAAAATACCACAACTGCCAGGACAGAGCCAGAATTAACCTTAGCCTTTTGACAATTATGACATTAAGCTTAAGTTTTTTTCTATGTCATTGCATAATTCTGGAAGCATCATTTTACTGACCTTCAAACCTGAGTGTCAATACATTTGATTATAACCAATAACATAAATGTGGAACTTCATAAAGTAGATCATTTTTTACCAGGTTTGTGTTCTTTACTGAAAACTTCAAAAAGTGTTCTCATGCCCTGTGTTTTCTGACAAGCATCTTTCATGCTTATTAGATTCATACATTTATTTTTAACAAGGAAAAAGAAAACCTGGTGGAACTTAAAAACCTTAAAAGCCAAATGTTTCTTTTATCATCGCCCAACGTGCTCAAACTGCTTACTGAAATTTTCTCCCATCAAAGAAACACCTCTAACAAGAGCTCCCGAAATGCACCTAACTAGCAGAGCTAAAAGACATGCTCTGTATTAGCCGTGGTGGTTACTGACTTCATCTCTGTAATAACAAACTAAAAGACCAGAGAGAACTTCACCACAGGACAAAAAGGACTTTAGAGGGGTGGCAGCTGTCACATATAGTCCTGCAGGCTTCTCCCTCTTCAGCCTTGGTAGCAGCCTCAGTCTTTTTCTTTTTCTTTTTCTTTTTCTTTTTCTTTTCTTTTCTTTTCTTTTTTTTGTATTGCTTCTTTTAAGAATTTCTGAGACCACCGTGCCTAATTAAGTTAAGTCAGAAGCAGAAGGTGAAATATCTAGTGGTTTCTCTGATAGGAGAAGCCCAGATCACAATTATTTTCTAGAATTTAATGTAGGGGATAATGGAAACTGGAGGGGAGGGAGAGAGAGTGGGAGAGTCGAAAAGAGAGAAGAATTTGTAAATTTGCCATGATATGTATGTGCACAAAATACTCAAGGTTAATATAAACTTTATGTACTGCACTTATACATATCAATAAAATGGGAGAGAAAAGAATTTCTCTTGGAATCCTGTATGATTCTATTTAGGCATTTGTTAATCAGGGTGCGCTGGTCTTCTGGTCACCCAAGCAGGTAGAACAGAATGGTGCTTTTTTATTTTTTTGAGGCAATGAAGTGAAATTTAAGAACTGTCAGATATTTGACAATTCATTTGGAAAGAAGGAGGACTCGGGTGCACAGCATTCACAAAATTCCACGTGAATCACAGACTCAACAAAACTACAAGGCTTGGGGTGTAGCTTAGCTGTCAAGACACTTGCCTAGCAAGTATTTTAAGTAAAAATACTTAAAATGAGTTACAATTCAGTGTTATTATTTACTTATTTATTTATCTATTTAGTTAATTGTGCAAAGGGTCTTGTTCTAGTCCTGAACTTACTGTGCAGCCCAGGCCAGCCGTGAACTCATGGCAATGCCCCTGCCTCAGCTTCTCAAGTGCTGGGATTACAGGCATGCGCCACCATGCCCAGCTAATTTTTATGTGGAACTGTGAGGGTTTACGCATACCAGGCAAGCACTTTAACCACGGAGCTATGTCCTTAGCCCCTATAATTTGGGTTGTTTTATTTGTTTTCTTGTTTTTGAGTGTCTCACTTTGCAAGACAGGCTGGTTCTGAACTCACTAAGTAGCCCAGACTGGCTTCAAACACACAGCAATCTTCCTGTCTCCATATTTCAAGTTGTGGGATTACAGGTGGGTACCACCATGCTCAATCCCAGTGCTGGGGAATTGAACTCAGAGCCCTGCACTTGCTAAGTAAGTGCTCTAACTGCTGTGCTATTCCTCCAGCCCCTATAATTCAGTTTTAAAGAAAACGGCTTTGTTTGTGAGAGACAAAACCAGTTCAGATGTGCGCGCCGCACGGTTTCTCTGTTCATTTTTCTTGCTACCTCTGCCCTTTCCTGTATTGCTAAGGACTCTCCTAACGGCGCCTGGCGACTGCAGGGTCTTCCCTGTGGCCCTAGCTTCTCCAGTTCTAAGGCTAACCAAAACTTTCCCATCCTTTGATCTACTTCTTCAGGCGATTGTCTAATACGGTGAATTCCCTGTGAACGAGGGTAACAGCTTAGTGTCTTATCTTTCACAGATAAATTATGGACTTTAACAAAAATCCTTGGTAAATTACCTCAAAGGAAAGATCAATGGCTGTCATTTTAGGGAAGTCATTGTGAAAGGCATCTGAAAGGAGGGAGGTTTTTGAATCTCCATTATCAAATCATAGAGGGTACATTTTTCATTTTTTCTTGGCTATCATTTCATTGTCAAGGTTGTTTCAAACTGATTTATAGGTTAAGTCATATACAGTTTGGGTTTTTTTTTTTTTTTGAGACAAGGTTTCACTCTGTAGTCCAGGCTGGTTCTAAAGTCACTGTGTAGCCTAGACTGACCTGAAACTTCCTGCTTCAGCCTGCAGAGTGCTGGGGTTACAGGCAGGTGCCATCGTGCCCAGTTCATGTGTCTGGAGAATGAAACTCAGGGCTTTGCACTTGCTAGGCAAGTGCTCTAATCTCTGTGCCATTCCTTCAACCCCATACACAGGTATTCTTGCAATATTTACTACCACAATAATAGAAAATAAAATTTATGTTGCAAGTTATAATACCTCTTTGGGTTTTTCAGTATTTAAGATAGGGAGAGTTTGAGTGAACTGTAGAATTTACATTTATTCATTCATTGTGGGTAGGTATCTCCTAGGATTCTTTCAAGAAATTTAAAGCAGTACTAGTTCATAATAAACACAGTTTATGTTACTCCTTCTTTAAAAATGTCTTATACATACCTTCTTATGTTCTAAGATGTTGGCATGCTTGGAACAATTGAAAGCTTTGAAGTAACTTTACAGTTTAAAGAAATTACTTGTAACAGCATTTCGTGTAGTATGCCTAATGTCAATGTAGTAGTATCATTTGAATACTTTTATAGAAAACAGTACGTACTCTTTGTATATAATTCAAGTGCAGTAGGTAAACTTGAAAAACAAAAAAACCTCAAACCTATCAACCTAGAATCGATTGTATCTTAAAGAAATGATCTTTGCTATACTTGCAATGAAGAACACAAATAATAGGATAAATTCTTCCTATAACATTAAATTCAATTATGTGATAAGAAGTTGGAGTCTACTGCCACATCACTCTGAGCACACCTGATCTCATCTGGTCTTGGAAGAAGTTGGAGGGCTGGGCGGGGGGGGGAGGGGTAGCTCAGTAATTAGAGCGCTAGCCTAAGAAGCTTGAGGCACAGAGCTTGATCCCCAGCACCACATAAGCAGGGTGTGGTGGCACATGCCTGTGATCCCAACACTCAGGAGGCCAAGGCAGGATTTCCATCAGTTCAAGGCCAGTCTGGGCTACAGAGCAAGACCCTGTCTCAAAAACACAAAAATAAATAAATAAATAAATAAAAATGAAGACTTGTAGATCACCTGCAAAGACATTTCAAACCACATCTACTACTTATTTATTTAACTATTTATTTATTTATTTATTTATTTATTTATTTTGAGACAGGGTCTTGCTTTGTAGTCCATGATGGTTCTGAAATCACTATGCAGCCCAGGCTGGCCTTGGACTCCTGGCAATCTTCCTGCCTCAGCCTCCAGAGTCCTGGGATTACAGGTGCAACACCACTCCTGGCTTTATGCCATACTGGGGAATTGAACTTAGGGCCTTGTACCTGCAAGGTAAGATCTTTAACCACCGTGCCATTCATCCAGCCCTCTGAGAGTTTTGTTGTTGTTTTTGCAAAAACTGAGAAGCTCTTTCTAAAATTTATACAAAACTGCAAGGCACCCAGGATTCAGAACAGTGAAAACAATCTTGTATAAGAACAAACCTGAAGAATTTACACTTTCTGATTTTAGAACTTGGTCCAAACCTATGGTAATCAAAACAGTGTGGTGGCAGTAAAGGGATAGACATACTTAATGTGGTGTGGCAGGCTCCTTCTAATGAAAGCGTTCCCTCCTGGAGGCAGGACCGTGGCTCCTGAGCACAGCAGGAGTGGCTGGTGGAGCCCTCAGGCCTGGGAGCACCGCACCTGGGTGTGCAGTCTCTTGTCATTAGCCACCGGCGCAGAGCGTGTGATGCGCCTTTCCCCTAGTGGTATGTGCCCTTGGGCATGTGTCAGGATGCTGTGCCTCGGTATGTAAGGGCCCTAAGCCACAGGGCGAGAGTGAGACAACGCGAGAGAGTGCGAGAAAGTAAGAAAGCCTGCGAGAGGGGAGAGCACAAGGGAGAGAGAAGCGAGTCCCAAATGAAGGACTGTAGCGAGTCCCAGAGGCCACAGATGCTTTTCCATAGGGCATCATCCATGCTGGGGCCGCTTTTCCATGATGCCGTGTTCCCGTGATGACCCCTCCCCCGTGCCCCTGTAACTCTTCATCCATATTCCTGTAACTCCCCAATAAACTCACTTGTTCAAGCTGGCCTTGGGTGTAACCGTCACTTTGGGCAGTCAACTGTGCCCCATCCGGGGTGAACAGATGATTGTTTCTGTCTCCCCAGGAAAAGTTCCCACGACACTGACCAATGCAGTAGAACTGAGAGTCAAAACTCACAATCTCATGTGTGGTCACAGGAGTTTGGACAAAGGCGCCTGGACAATTCAGTGGGAAAAAGAATGTCTTAAACAAATGCTGGGGGAGATAACTAGATATTCACATGCAAAAGACTGAGCTCTTTCTACACAAAGAATTAACTCAAATTTAATATAGCTGCAAATATGAGAGCTAAGGTGTGATATGTATGTGCATCAATTCTGCAAGTTTAACGTAATTGTTATGTAGTGCAAATGTATACTAGTATGTATAAGAACTCCGGGAAAAATAAAAGTCATGGAAAAACTATGAGTAAATTGTGACCTTGAAAGGGGCAATGACTTTATAGAGATGACATCAAAAGCCTGAAAGACAAAAGAAAAAGAAGGCAACTTGCATATCATCACATTTTAAAACTTCTGTAATTCAAAAGATGTCACCAAGAAAGTGAAAAGATGGCTGGGCAGAACTCTCGGTAGACAATGCAGTGGTGGAGCTCTTTCTTAGCGTGTGTTCAGTTCCCAGCAAAACACACACACACACACACACACACACACACACACACACATTCCCTGGTTAGCCACAGGAAGGAAGTGGTCAAGATTTAATTTCAGCCAGCTGGAGGGAAATAATGTTGGGGAGAAATAATTCCTGTGTAGCTTGAATCATTGTGCAGAGGAGAGGATGTGTTTGTAAAACAGTTGCCTGACGCTTCTTTTACTTTTCCAAAGGAGACCCGCTTAGTTACTTTTTTTCTTTTTTTACTGGGACAAAATACCCAACATCCACAAGTTAAGAGAGGACATATTTATTTTAGCTCACAGTTTCCATTCATGGGCAGCTGGCAAGAGTGGGAGCTCATGGCGGAGGTCTAGCTGGGAAATAGCTGTTCCCCAAATGGCAGATAGAGACCCAGTGAGGGAGGAAGGGTGGGACTAGCCTATGCCCTTCCAGGTCATACCCCAGTGATTCGGCCCTTTCTAGGTCCAACCTCAGTGTTTGCCCCTTCTGGGTTAAGCCCCAGTGATCTCTCCCTTCTGGGTCACACACCCAGTAATTTGTCACACAATCATAATCTACAGCATGTGCCTAATTCACCACACACCTGTAATCTGTAATCCACCACACACCTGTCTTCCACCCCTCCTGACCAGGCTCCACCTTCTACAATTACATAGAATCCCTAGGCAATCCATGACCTCCAAATCCATGGGTCTTTTTGAGGGTCATTCCAGATCCAAGGCATAACAGGGTCCATAATTCAAAATGAATGTCTAGGTGCTGTAGTTTTAGAAGCAGATTTTAAATAAGTAATTTTAACTTAGCCTATTTCAAAGTTTAAATCCAAAATTACTGCAAAAAAATCACAGTGCTGATATGAAAAACTGTATGCCAAAAAGCATATGCAATTACTATGTCAATTTAAATTTTAGTAATGATAATAGTAATGATAGCAAACAGTGTCACTGTTGAATATCTTCTTTTAAAGCAGTGTTACACAAGAGTTTTTTAAGCTGACATGGTGACTCAGACCTGTAATCCCAACACTTGGGAGGCTGAGGCAGCAGCATTGCTATGAGTTCCATGCCAGCCTGGTTACAGAGTGAATTTAGAACCAGCCTGCAGAGCAAGACCCTGTCTCAAGAGAGAGGGGGGGGGGGGAGGGAGGGAGGAGGAGGGAAGGAACAAAAAAGAGAAAAGAAAAAGAATTCATGTCACTTTTAGCAATATTTATTATTTGGAAATTATCTCAATCTAAGAGAATTTTTGGATGATTTTTAAAATTATGTGTTCCTGGGAATTGAGCCCAGGACCTTCACACTGAGCTGTATTTCCAGCCAGTCCTTTTTGATTTTTGATTTTGAGGCAGAGTCATACTATGTCACTAAGTTGTTCAGGTTGGGCTTAAACTTCCACTCCCCCTACCTCAGCTTCCCAAAGTGCTGGGATTTCAAGCCTGTGCCACCAGATTGGGCTTGACTGACTTTCTAATATGAAGGAAGCACATATATGTACTTGTATATGTGAATGTGCATGTATATATGCATACTTATTCGTAGTGCTTTTTACCAATTAAATGTTGGTGAAATCTGGGGATATATTATAGCTCCAGCACAAATATGTTTGTGTTGGTGGTGGTCATCTAAATGCTTTTTTTTTTCACCTTATATTTCTTTAGGTGGCAAACAATGAGAAACCAGTGTGTAAGCATAAAGCAAGGCTTCCCTTCCGCCTCCAGGGCCATAAATTAGACAGACTATCTACAATAAGAACTTATGTCAGAATTGGCAAGATACACATCTAAAACAATGGCCTTGGAGACGGTTAAATATTGAATGGTTTCTCTAATTTGAGAAAGCAAGATCACAATTATTTCGTAGAACTAATTGAGAAAAGGAATGTTGGGAATTGGAGGTGGGGAGGGTGTGGGAGGAAGAAAAGGGACATTATTGTTTAAAAATATGGGAAAAGGGAAAGGAGAAGGATTTGTAATTTTGCCATTATACGTACATGCACAAAATACTCAAGATCAATGTAAACTTTATGTATTGTATCTATACATATCAATGAAATGGAAAAAAAGAAAAATAAATAAACTAATGGTCTCAGCCAGAGGCAGTTTTGAGACTCAACAGATATTTGGCAATGTTTAAAAAAATATTTTCCAGGGCTGATGATGTAGATCAGTGATTAAAGCATTTGCTAAGCAAGAACAAGGCCCTGGGTTCGATTCCTCAGCACCATGTACACTGGATGTGGTGGCACATGCCTGTAATCCCAGAACTTGGGAGGCTGAGACCACAGCTTATCTTGTGCATGAGGATAAGCTCTACTACACAATGAATTCAGGACTAGCCTGGACTTCCTAGTGAGAACTTGCGTCAAAAGACAAACAAACAGCAAAATATTTTCCGTTGTCCCAATGGATGAGCTTGTTGGCATCTGCTGAGGAGAGGCCAGGACTTCTGTCCAAACCCTGTGATGCACGGGAGTTGGCTCTTGTAACAATTACAGAGCCCAAAATGTTCACAGTGCTGACGCTAAGAAACCTAGATCTTAAGCAATATTATGTCATGAGAGGCTAAATTAATTGAATTTTAACCAAAGAGACTGTGGGCTTTCATTTCAGAAGTAGATGGTAACAGCTTGGCAGAGCACTCAGCAAAAGGCACAGAACTGAGTTTGTAAAAGCAGCCCATGAGGCTGTGAGCCCAGCCCAGCTCTGACGACTCGCCCCAAGCGCCAATTAGAAGCAGAAGCCTGAGCCGTCCACTTGTCCCCCAGGTCACCACACACTCCTCAAGGGCAACTTGTACTCAGCTCCCAGCCAGTTCTTATCATAAGGCCACACCGAAGGGGAAAAATACATGCACCATGTTCGTTCAAGGACTCCAGCACAAGATGTGTGCAGTTATATTTTAATTACGCTGGAGTGGATAAGTGGATAAGTACCTATAGACATCTATCTTTTGTAACTTTGTATCTTTATAATTTTTTAAACAATAATGTCAATTATTGCAGATGACGTGAAAGACAGATGAATGAAAAACTGAGGGACTGTTAGATGCAACAAGTGATGACTTCCACTACCAGGTTGGAAAAACTTGAGTGCTCGGTGTGAAGCGTTATCAATAAGGACAGAAGTAGGAGGGGTGCAGATGTGCGAGCAGTCGGTCTACCTGAGCAGGAACGCAGCCACGCAGGTGACACTATCTAAGGTTCCCTGTGCAATGGGACATTTTCGCCAGATAATTCTGCAGGCAGAATTATGTCTCACCCCAAACGCTTAACACAAAGTTCTCTGAATGTTGATATCAGTTCCCTTGAATGTCTGTGCAGTCTGCAACAGCAGGGTGTTCAACTTCCAAGCACCCTCCCCCCTCCGCCCCCCGAGATGAATCTGTGCTTGTCCAGCTGCAACCATCACTGGCCTACATGTACATACCTCTCTCCTACCCTGCCACAGATTAGCAAATGTGGACGCAGCCTTGGCCTTGATTCCTCACAAAGATCCTCTGGTATTTAGCAGAATCTTACTTGAGGTTTGGCAATAACAGGAGAGAGTCATGGTTGAGAGAGAGGAAAAGCCCTGTAAGCTAGCTGAGCGTCTTCCCTAAGCCTGTAGGTCAGGCCCTGCATGAAGAGGTCCTCCCCGACTGGCCGTCTTCAGTTCTCACTTGCTGCCCGGTTCCAAGGTCTACTTCACCTCTCCACTCCCCACTCCCTCACCTTCCTGGGAGAGTCTACCAACGGAGAAATAAAAAACACAGTCACAAAGAGAAACAATTCTGTGAAGTAGCAACATCCCAGGAACGTTTTTGACATTAATGTGTCGGATAATCCAATTCCTTATTTTCTCCAACCTTAAGTTATATTTGTATAACCAATAGCTTCACTAAATTAGATTTTCCTAAAAGAAACGATTAAGTTGGATACAAAAATGAAAAATGGAACAGTAAATTCCAGCTTCCTTATACACAGAAACAAGAAAATTGTTAACAGATTTGAAATAGTATTTTCTTTACTGCCTAAAACCATTTAAAAAGAGTCAGTGTCCAATCTTAGAAAATTGGTTTGGGTCTTGGTCTTGGTTGTTAGTAAGTTGAATTTAGACTCTTATTTATTTACTTTGCCCTTAACTTTGTATTGGACTCTTGTTTCTGAAAGATTTAAACTTCAACTCCTTCTAAAAGTTAAGGGTTGATGCATTGGGTGGGTGTTGGTTACAGGGATTCTAGAGAGAACATTTTGAGAGGGGCTAAGAGCCTGACCCAATAAATCAGATCCAGGAATAAAGCCTTCAGATGGAACAAGGATAGTTGGTATGGGCCCGGCATGTGGTTGCCATTCAAGCCCATCTTGGCTTTGTCACATGGAGGGGGAACATCGGTCCACATGTGAATTAAATAAACACAAATATGCAGGGCCAGTCCGCTTTGCCATCCGTCCCCTTGCTTGCTCGTAACTCAAAGAGATGTCTTACTATTTTCCTCTCATTGAAAGGAATAATTTGAGTATCTAGCTTTAGAACAGCAGTCACGTTGTGAGTCTCTGTGCAGTGACGATCGGGATGAGGTCCCACCTGTAAACTGGCACTACTGCTTTGCAAACTGACGATGTGTCTCAAATTAAATATGCATAAACTTATGTTTCAGCAACCAATCAATTAATACTTACTTGTGACTATAGTAACTGCAAGTAAATATGCATATGCCCTCCCTATATGCTCAGCAGCAGCCAAGAGAAATGAATACATAGGCACTAAAAGGGGAATGAAGTCAGGCGCAGTGGTGCCCACCAGTAATCCTAGCCATCTGGGAAGCCGAGGAGGAAGATTTCAAGTTCAAGGTTGGTCTGGACAACACAGTAAGATCCTGTCGTGAAGTAAATAAAGGGGCCTGGGAAGATAGATTAGAAGTGGAGGGCATGCCTAGCATGCTTGAGGCCCTGGCTTTATTTTTAAACTGAAAATGACTAAACTACTTGATAACATTCTAATGAATAAATTGTGGTGCTGCCATCCAATATAGTACTACTCAGTAACAACAAAAACAAGATCAGATTCTCTTTCTGCCCTTCCTACATTTTTCTTCATAAAGTGTCCTCTTAACAGTCTGCCAATGAAAGATCATGTTTTCATGAACATCAGTGTGGATGAATCTCACTGGAATAATATTGAGTAAAAAAATCCAGATAGAAATGTGCACCTACTGTACAGTTGTCTACATATATATGAAGGCCAAGAATGAAAAGAAGCCATTCCTGGTGACAGACAACATTGTACAGGTCATCATTGGTGGCGTGAGTGGGAGGCGCCAAGAAAGACTTGAACACACTGTAATTCTTGATCTTGGTTGCAGAGATACAGATATAAATATAGATATAGAATCTTCATTAAGTCATTCTGCTCAGTCTAGACAATAGATATGTATGTGAATGTGTTTGTGAATGCATGTATGTTTATTACATGTGCACAAATGAAATACGTAATTTACTGAATGTAAATTTGAAAAAATTAATGTGAAGACAATGTGAAATTTCCCACAACTCGTATACTACTTTAAAAAGTCTGGTCTTATGAGTAAATTATAATCGTCAGGTCTCCTTACCTGTGGCAGAGGAACACTTGGGCTGGTTCACAAATGCTCACAAACCTGGGTGACTCCCCAAAATGTTTGGGGAGGACAATTCCAAGGAAAGCCATATTTCTAAATAATGAAGCAGATGAAAGTCTAAACTGTCAAGATTTACTCTAAGTGTTAAAGTAATTTCATTTGTAATAATGAGTCAACCATGGGATCTGTCTGAGTCCACTAAGAATCAGAACTGTGGTGGACCTTATCTAATTAAGCTGTAAAGCCAGATCAGCACATTGCTGGTTTTTAAAAGCATCAGTAAGATGATTCATCTGCCAATTGCTATCACAAGACTGAACAATGGATTAAGAGAAATAGCTTGGTTGGTTCGTGTTTCTCAATTTACAGTTTTCTAAAAATTGCCCATCCAGCCTAATACTTCACTTTCCTCCTTGGCTTTTTCTTTTACACGTACTTCCTGTTGCTTAGTGTCTGGCAGTCATTTTACTAAAAGATCAGGTTTGAAACCAGTGAACCCACGAAAAAGATATTACAGGGGCCTTGGTGGCTACTCTTTTATATTGGTATTTCTGCATCTTCCAATAACAGGTCTGTACTTAGAGCTGCCAGAGATCTTTTTTTTTTTTGACATTTAAAAAGACAGAGAAATTGGTCTAACCTAAACTACTGAGTATAACTTTCCAAATAATAACAGCTTCAGCAGTGAAGTCTATGGTAACCATGTAACGGAAGGAGGAAAGAGTTGCTTTGGTGCACCATGTTTCTGCTTGAGAGGAGCACCGCTTCTAAAATGAAATATGTTTTAAATCCCAGATCAACCATGCATTCATTACTTTTGACCTTGAATAAGTTGCTTAACTTCTCTGAGCTTTAGTGTGTTCATCTATAAAATGGAGAAACCTTGTCTCTCAATGTTTTTGTGATTTAAAATGTCTTAATCCCGTCAGAATGTTAGGTACCTAACAGTAATAGCTGTGTTTCTCTTGTTCTTGCTGTGACCATCCTAACTCAATTTTCTATATAGGAAACAGCCATCTCTTTCCTGATGTATTCAGAATAATGATAATTTTAGACCCTTCGTTCTCTGGATCTAGGGTGGCCTCCAAAAGCTTCATGTGTTTGGCTATGGTGGAATACCTATGGAGCCATTACTGTGCGGGGTGGAGCCAGGCTGAAGAGGCAGACGATTGGAGCTTAACCTGGAAGAAGCGGAACACTGAGGCTTAACTTGAAAAGGACAGATTACTGGAATAGAACTTGGAAGAGAGTGCATTAGTTTTGCCCTCCCTCCTTCACTCGGCTTCCTGTTTGCAGTGCTGTGAGGAGCCGCCTCCACGTCCACCACCGCCATGTGCTTCTACCATTGCCGGCGGAACACGAATAAACTAACCTTCTGAAACTGTGAGTTGAAATAAAACTTTTCCTCCAGTAATTTGTGCACATTAAGTATTTGGTCACAATGACTTAAAAATAAGTCAAGATCCTGTAGATTTGGTCGGGAAGCAAACATTTTGAACTTCTGTACGAGGTCACGAGCTGCCAGACAATTGGTAGAGCTAGACTCCTTGCAATCTATGTGCACCACAAAGTGGATGAAAATTCTTAAATCATAATTTACAATTTTGTAAATTAAGTGGAATGTGAAAATCAAAAGAGCTATCTATAAAAAGAGAAAGATCCCATCAACAAGACAGTTGAAACAGATGAAAATCATTAGTTATGTCATAAGCTGTGACTCCTTTGAGGAAGTAGTCATTGACCAATGGCAGTTCATTGACTAATTCATTCACTAATTAAAAAAGAGTTGAAGAACATTTGTAATATGATAGAGATAGATCATGGTGTCTGAAGGCAAGGTAATTGCTTTGTACACAAAGTCAGCTGTAATGACTTTATTCGCCATATGTGCACATTAATATTACATTGTAAAACTTCACCATGTGTCCTATTTATGATTCCTCAATAAGGAAGCTAAAAGCTTTCACTGAGGACTACATACAAAATATCCCACCCTGCTCCACAGTAGCAAGCCAGCACCATTTTAGGCTCTCCCTTGGGAGCAGAAGTTACGACTTGAGTCTTTTGCTGTTCCTCTTCCGCGGGCAGAAGAGGCATTCTCTCCTGGCTACTAGAATAGCAGCAACGTCCTAAAAGGGGAATCTAAGAAGATTTGCATGTATTACGTGGACTTCTAAACATGCAAGGAGGCAAATCCTCTTAAAACAGCTAAATCGCCTTCTGGGAAAGTTGTTGCCTACTCGTTACTGTAGGACTGCTATGCACTTGCCAGAAAAAATAAGAAAAGCACTTCAGTACACCAGGTAGAAGGCCGTGAGAAGGCGCTGGCCTCCTACAGGACACTCTGGAAACATTAAGTGATCCTTTATGCCATCCTGCCAGGACCACGTACACAGGGAGAATTAAAATTGGACTCTCATTGAACTCTCTCTGAGGTGAGAAGACCAATTTAAAGTGAGAGCAGTAATTACAGTTCAGGAATGTCCCAACCCGAGGCCCGCCATCACCACCCCAGCCTGATTTTCTCTTTAATGTTACAACAAAATATTTTAAAATAAATTTTTATTGCTTACACACATTAACTGCACGAAATATTTTATACAAGAAGTGACCCCAAACAGTTCCTCTTCACTAAATACCACGAAGGATAAAAATACTCGGCAGGTTGCAGACTGGACATTGCTGTTTTAGCACAAGACTTTGTTTCTGTTCCCACACCGTGGCACAAAATTACCCCGGGCCTTCCCCGAGGGTCAGGCATATGTCTGACCTTGTAGAGGCATTTCATTTATCCTGCTGTGGCTTCATCCCAGCCCCCTTCTATCCATTTTCCCTTCCTTTACCCCAAACACAGAAATAAAAGACACTTTCCCATTTCTTCCTAAAATATTTTTGATCCAGACAAATATTTCCAAAGTATAAGGTTTGATTTAAAATATTTTTTCCCCTAGAGCTTTTCAGTTCTCCAAAGTGAGTGCAGCCACAACCGTCCTATCCAGGTTTATGTCTTGTCCCAGTGGAACCAGTTCATTAAAAGACCACCGCATCTTCCCCATCACTCGTGTTCTGATAGGACTATTCACAGCTCTTATAAGCCATAGTTATTTTCACCTACGTCACTCTTCTAGTCACTTTGCATTTGAAGAAAACTTGACAGCAAGTAATTTTTAAATAACTGTAATTCTGCCGCATTTGATGCTTTTCTGCAGAGAAAAATATCTCCGATATGAAATAGATCCTGGAGGATCACAAATTGAGCTTAGCCTGGGACTTTAGTGACTACCAAGATCCTATTTCAACACTAAATAAATAAGTAAAGAAATAAAGGGCGGGGATGTAGCTCAGTGCGAAGGCTCTGGATTCACTCTCCAGTACAACTGCGACAGCAAATCACGAGTGACCAACGACATGATTTAAACGGATGCCAAATCCTTTGAGTGGAACATTCAGTTACAGGAAATTTCACTTTGATTTCTTTTCTTGTTTCTTTTCAAGTATGCAAGTACTTGATCTCTTTGGTTGGATTTGCCTTTGTTTCTTTCTTTTCTCTCTTTCTCTTTCTCTCTTGTTTTCTCACCAGAGTGCCATAGGATGTTAATGCCGGGAATGGTCCTGTGAGCTACGTGAGCCACTTTGGAGAGGTGGGTGGTCTTGCACCAGGGGATCCTGGGCTATACTGGTCTGAGCTTCTTAGCTTCTCTCTAATGAGTAAAAGGGCAGCCAATGTGGGATAGGTGTCACTCTAGTTTGTAAACAGGAAATAACTGATTTTTCTGGAGTTGCGTGATTTACACTTCTTGGACACCCAGTAAATTATTGCAACTTCATTTTGCAAAATTTCTGGTTTCACAAGAACAGTTAGGCAGTGGGACCAAAGGCAGAGTTTTGAAAAACAAATGGGGGATGGTCCTGAGTTCAGTTTCCCAGGACCACATAAGCAGGGTAAGATGCCTATAATCTTAGCTCTTAAAGTCTGAGGCAAGAGGATTGCCATGAATTTAAGACCAGCCTGGCTACACAATAAGTTCAGGACCAGTCCGGACTATGGAGTAAGTCCCTTCCTCAAAGAAAGTAGTGGGTATTGTGGTTTGGATCTGGAATTTCCCCTAAAAGTCTCATGTATTTGAATGTTATAGATTGTCTATGGAACCATGTGCTGTTGGGAGATTGGGGCCTAGTCTGGAAGGGTGGATTACAGGCATGCAAATTGGTTTATAGGCATGTAAGTTAGATTCCAGGCATGTAAGTTGCATTATAAACGTGTAGTGAGGGCTTGCCACGCCTTCCACACCTGGATCCAGGAGGGGCTGATCACTGGGATGAGACCTGGAAGGATGTATAACCTGCTTCCCACCTTCCTTGAAAGACTAGTCTCAACTTGTCTTGACTTGGCTTTCTGTTGGTGATGTCATGAGGAGCTGCCTCCACCTCTGCCTCTGCCGTGTACTTGCATTACTGCTGACCGCCCCTGAATGGACTGTGACCTTCTGAAACTGTGAGCTAAAATAAACCTTTCCTCCCCTAAATCTGTGGATGCCAGTCAGGTACTGAGTCACAACAGTGAAAAAGTAACTAGAACGGGGCAAAGGTAGCACAGCAAGGTGATCACATGAGGAAGAGACAGCATGGTGCATACAGGAGAAGGTGGCACTTTGGCGTGGGTGTTAGAGTCTAGGTGAAATTAAAAGTGGATCTCTGTGGGAAGGTAGCCTTTTTTCTTAGGACTTCAAGGCCAGAGAAGGTGAGGAGGACACGTGTAAGGAAGGGGCTGACATGAGGAATAAATCAAGAATTTACACATGGTGACTGGCCAAATGGCTCACACCAGAAAACAGATTTCTTGTTGTTGGGACAAGGAGCTATTGTTATAGGCAAGGAGAAAGCAAAATAAATTGAATTGAAGTTAGAATAGGTACAAGCTCATTTTTTTCTGAAGTAGATGAGAGAAAGAGAAAGAGTCATCCTGGTACCCGTGACTCCCTAGGACCTAGGAAAGCAAAGACCACTCCTAGCCTTTCATCCTGGGCTCTCTATGCTTCCCGCCCAAAGAAACCAGGCCTTTGTGGAGAAATGGTGAATGCCAGGTCTAGATCACCATTTTTTATCCTTAGCGAGAAAGAAACAAAATGCTCAAAGAATGTGGGGATATGTCAAAAGGACATAGAAATCAGACTTGGGGGTGTTTTATCATACCAAATTTTGAGCGATTTGAGTATCAAAATAAATAATAACAAATTTTACCTATTAGACAAAATAAACCAATTCAGTATATACTAAAATAAGCAAATGAATGAATAAACCTATTGAAAGTTGGAGGACTAATGAGATATTTGCATAATTTTAAATTATCTCTTTCCATATTTATCACATAGAGTAAATCAACAGGAATGACTTTCTTGGGGGAAGCTGTCATGGCTCATGTTAGGGATCAAAGTTGACATCGTTAGCCATGGAAGGATTTGAAATTGTGTGTCATCTGATGGAACTTGATCAGACATGACGTCATTTCTGTGATGTTCTTACCAATGAGGTGGAATCTAATCAAACTGGCACACTGAAGGACATTTGACAAAATAACTGGCCTCACATTTAGTGTATCAAAGACATGAAAGGCCAGAAAAGTCTGAGAAATTGTTTCAAATTAAAATATACATAAAAGATAGGACAACAACATGCACGAGTTGATTCTGAATTGGATCCTTTTGCTATAAAAAAAAAAAATTGGGACAAAGAGTGAACCTCTGAGGATTCCACAACAGCGACATGTTGGTGTCAACTGTCCAGTGTGTATGGTCAGTCCTCTGTGACAATGCAGCAGGAGAGCTCTGTTTGTAGGAAGTGGAGCGGGGGAGGCCCCCCAGTGCCAGCCTCCTCAAGTCTACTTCACACCAGCGACAAGGGTCCCATTTCTCTACTCTGCCAATATAAAACCTGCTTTGCCAGGCCCAGATTATGATCAGCCACTTGTATGAAAACAACTTTTCAGGACTGAAGGAATAGCTCCGCTGTTAATGCATTTGCCTAGCAAGTGTAAGCTCCTTAATTCAATTCCCCAGCACCCCATAAACCAAGTATGGGGGCACACACTTGTAATCCCAGCACTCGGGAGGTTGAGGCAGGACAATTGCCATGAGTTCGAGTCCAATCTGGACTTTACATAGTGAACTCAGTACCAGCCTGTACTCCAACACATGAACTTGCCTCAAAACAATAAAAATGACTTTTCAAAATAAGAAAAGGAAAAAAAAACTGCATGTGAATTTTGTAAGATTCGTTATCTCTCAAATAATTAGAGTTCCACTTGTAAGGAACAAATGCTAACAAAGTGACGAAAATGAAGTCTAGGCTATGGACACTAACATGCGGTGGGCCAGGGCCCAGGGACCACAGCAAAGTCCTCGGGGTCTCGGGGTAAGCCCTTGCTTTGCCATTTCCTTCCTACGAGTTGTGCTGTCTTTGAATCCTGACCTGTAAAAGGGGTTGAGATAGAGTATCTTGAGCTTGTGACTGTCACACACTTAGAGTAGTAATTGTCACTCAATAGTAGTAATTCCTCAAGAAATATTAACTGTTAGTATTGGCTCTCAAAATTTTCTATACTCACATCTTATGATTCGCTATTCCTTTCTAAGCATATTTAAGAGAAACAGGAAAAAGGATTTTGCAGCAGTTTTTAATAAGTATCAACTCAGTGTTCATTAAGTCAAAAATGTGCTAGAGTGTAATAACATATTCTCCTGCCATATTTTTATGTTGGAATTAAAAAGAGCAATCTTTGTTTCATAATTGTGAAGTGAAACGGCAGTTTGTTATAACCACTATGATACAATTTTTGTGGAAAAATATGCTAAATATTTTTAGCAGAATAATAGTGCTTCTATTTTTATGACTGTATAAATACATGTAGGACTTAGCAAAAATTATTGAGTCAAAAAGGAAAAGAGAAGCAGGAGTAACCATGTGCTGCCCACGTGAGAAAGGGATTGGATTAGAGACACTGTGAGAGGGACTTAGCCTTATCTGTGATCTTAATTTTCTACAAGGAAAATATGTTTATAAAGCCAAAGATTCATAGTTAAAACCTTGGTGAAGGATTGACAGAATAGAGACACAAACTTTTAAAGTTTATGGTCAATTCTTGATTTGCGTCATGAGAGGAAGAAGAAAAAAATATTTCAAAACGCTGAGCGGAGAAAAATTTCAACATATTTTACTCTGATAATAAATATTATTTTTCTGTTGCCTATTATGGAACTTTATGCTTTGCAGAGAATGAAAGAAGTCGTTATTTTCTAATTGCAAGCTCACAGATGATCCCCAACCCAGCTAGGAAGGATAACTGGCCTGGGATACACACACACACACACGCACGCACACACACGGGCGTGATCCTGCACGTGGTGAATCACCCAGAAGGTATAAGTAAGTATACCTGAAAAGTGTGAATTTTTTTTAACTTTACTGTTTTTTTTTTTCCCCCATGGCTGCTATGGCAACCTGAACCACTAGGCTGAAAAGGTTTTGTCCTGGGGTGTTGTATTGAATGACCCTTGGAAATGAATTGCTTGAGCTTTCTCTCCTGATATCGGTTCCTCTGCACTTGTGACTATACATTTTGGAATTTGTGTGAACCTGTCTTAAAGACCAAGCATGACTCACCAGTGGCCTGTTTGGTTCTGAAAACAGCAGGAGTTCCTTTGTTGCTAGGGAGAGCTGTTTGCCCTTGTTGGTAAACTGACACCTACAGCCAACAGCGATGGCCAATCCTGACTTGGAAGACTACTGGCTTTTTACCCTAGAGCATTTAACCTTTCACTTTTTTCAGTTGTAAAAGAGGAATGATAATAGCCCCAGTAAATTTAACTCAATGCCACGCTGACACAGTGCCCCAGATTCTTGGATTTTAAAAAAATGGTAACTATCCCTGAACTTTCTATGGAAAAGTAAGCTAATAATATTTTTACTGGTTACTTGATCTCAGATGTACAAAAGGCAAAGGTGATAACATAATTTCAGATGCTCTTTAAATTATTTATAAAGTTCAAAAATTAAACTTCTACTTTTGGATATGGAAAACGACATAAACATTTGACAAAAATCCATAATAGATCTAAGAGGTTTGACTACAAAGAAAATACAAGGCTCACATCCACATAATCAAATGTCTCAAAGTTAGACTGAGCAACACTTAAAGCTAAGGAGTTGGTAAAAATTACAGCCACGGTGCAGAATTCCTAGTAAGTCCAGGGAGAAAACAGGGCAAAAGAAGCCAGAACCTGGAGACTTTGTTAGGAGGCAGAAAAAATCCATCCAGGATCATTCTAAGAAGAGCTGAGCCAGCCTCCTCAGTAAGTCTGGAAGCTACACAGGCAATGCCTGCCCTGCCTCTCTGACCCTCGGGAATTAATCTAGACTCCTGAGAATTTTCCCCTGGAAAATTAACTCCAGATTCAGGGTTGGAGGTTGGTTTGTATGAGCGAGTAGTCGCCAACAGTTCATTTTTTTATACCTATCTAGACTTTGGGTATGCCTGGCCTGTAATTTGAGGCAAGTACAAGGGCTACTAGCATGAACTGCTTCCAGAAAGGGCAGCAAAAACTCGGCCTGACTTCCGCCCCTCTCAAGTGTGCGAGGCTCATCTCCACTGAGTCCAGTGTCTGCCTCACCTTAACATCAACGAAGATTGGCATCCCCCGTGGCTAATTTTAGCATGACTGGGACCCCAGGTCTACCTGAGCGCCCCTGACTTGGCGCTGGTAGGAGCTATGCTCCAGCTGCTCTGTGTAGGACAGTCCCTCCCTGCCTACTCTCACCCCCAGAGAGAATCCTCTCTCTCTTTTACCCATCCTTTCCGAGGAAGTGTTTTAACTTCAGCCACCCCACTTCCGCCACCGGAATGCACCCCAGAGTATCTTAGAGTGTACTCTACACCGTGGGAAAATGCTTCTACCAAGTGAGACACACACTTGGCCTTCGTGAATTTGAACAGGAGGGAGAAGGAGGTGGCGAAGTCTAAGAGAAGGTCTGTTGCTGGGACTGATCTGGAAGTTGCTTTAACACTGATTTAAAATGAATGATCACCGGCCTTTCTGAGGGTGCCACTGTGAAACATCAGTGCATGACATCAAGTCCCGGCTTCAGGGGAGTGGAGTCTTTCTCCTTCGGCCTACTGGCAGCAGCCTCTCCAGGCAAAAGAACTGCAGGCTGTGGGACTCTATATGACGTTACTTAAAATAGTCAACAGAACAGTTTTCCCGCTTTCTGTTATAATCCTATGTCAGATTTCTTCCTGAGTCATTTCAAAGTACTCTAATAAAACCCTTGTTTAAGTAACAAGTCCTGAGCAGTGAAATCTTAACTGCAAATAAAAATAATAGATTATATGCACAGAGCACTTTTGATACACTACCATATGGTTTGATTTTATTCTCAACTACCCCTAGATATGCTCAGAAATATAAAATATTTAGAGCTGAATAAAAAAAAAAGATAACCTGTCCAGGTTTCTACTTGAGACCGGCATTTCCACTAAAACTTGCCTTCCTGAAATTAACACGATCACGATCTTACTGTGTTTTCCTAATGGTTTTATTTTGGGACAAGGCCTCGCTGAGTTACCCGGCCAACCTCAGGTTCAGCCAGTCTCCCGCCTCGGCCTGGAGAGAGATAGCTGGAATTGGAGACATGAACCGCCACACCAGGCTTGAATTCTTTTAATATTCACTCAGTGTGGTTCTGTTCTGTCACGGAGCACATAGCTCATTCCTCTTTCTCACAAAATACTTGTGGGCAGCCACCGTGTCTGCATTGGCACCCCCTTCAGTCTACTCTCCAGCTAAACATCTCCCTGAAGTGCCCTTATTCCAGGCTACGCCACAACTGCTATTACGGTAGAACCTGGTCTTAGTCTTTCTCGTCTTGTTCATTTTACTTCTTCTTCATCTGGCTTCTTTAAAAACTATCCTGGTTAAACCTGGCTCTGTAGGCATAGCCTCAGCAATGAAGCATCAAGCTGTCTCTTCTCTGGGACATGATAGTTCTAGTCATGCTTCCGAGAGCCCCTTTGAATTTTGGAAGCTTTGCACAGACTCCCATTGACACTGCAATCAGGTAAATGAATGGCTTACTTTTCACATGCTCTGTTAAGCATGCCCACCATTTCTTTCTTTCTTTCTTTCTTTCTTTTTTCTTCTTTTTTGAGGTGGATCTTTCTGCGCAGTCTAAGCTGATCCCGAACTCATCATGTGGCCCAGGATGGTCTTGAATTTCCAACAATCCTCCCGGCTCGGCCGGTCTGCACCACCATGCCCAGCTCTCACTTAGCTGTAAAGTCACACACGAGTGCCAACACAGCCACAAAGTCGCACGGAAAATGCATGTCAGGTCTAGTAACGCTGGCCTCTTGCTCAGATTAACTTTTCATTTCCTTTTCGTCCTCACCAGATCCCATGGAACAATAAGCGCACAAGTCCTGTAGCAAGTACCCCGGGCCCTTCCCAGAAGCCCCTGATGCGGACCAAAATGGTAAGAACATAGCCAGAATAAGCTTCAGAATAAAGAAATGTCAGTAAAGGCTTAGTGAGCACACGCTTTCCCAAAGCAGGTAATGTAAAACACTGTGCACTCGAAACACCTGTCTGATTATAAGTCACGGCCTGAAAAGGATCTCAGCCTTCTTAGCTCCTACGGAAACAAAGAGATAAACAGCAGCAGCTTTCGTTTTCTATGCCAGAGAGAGCAAATCCATGTTGTGCCGAGCTTAGTGGAGATCACGAAGAGAGACCCGCGTTCAGGACACAGAGCTGCACGTGCTGCTCCGGCACACACCCCTCTGGCTGCAACGTGACGGAGATATGAAGTCAGCAAGATCTGACCTGAGTTCTGTCTCTGCCGTTAAGGGAAAAGTTACTTATTCTTGCTAGCCATAGTCTATAAGTCCAGGACCGTAGTGCGTACTTGACCGACTAGCATAATGCACCTACAGTACCTGACACCTCTCCCTCCATCTCTTCCTCCCTCCCGCCCTCCCTCGCTCTCAGTACTGGGGATAGAATCCATGATCGTGCATGCTAAAAAAATGCTCTCTCACTGAGGTACCTTTGTCTTTTTAATTCTTCTCATTATTTTCATTTTTTTTCTTGATTTCAGGACAGTCTCAAGTTGCCCAGGCTGGGCGTGATTTATGGTCTGCCAGAGTTGCCTCCCTGCTAAGACATTTGGGGTTCGTTTTTACGTACGCAGGCAGATAATGAGGCATTAGTAGGCCTGAGAGGCAAGAGAGGACAACCAAAATGCCACACTTCAGTAAAGGAGCAAAGACTTCAATGTGTAACGTATTTGTAATCATTTGTTAGGTCCTACCCAAAGCAATCCCACAATGACATTTTAAGGTTACACAAAATTGTGCTTATTCCACCTGAGAGCTGGCTTCCAGGCTGTATATTTCCAAAACAAGGCAAAAGCATTCCTGGGTGCCATGGTCTACACCCAGTGATAACAGCAAGGGGGAAATTCTTTAAAGACCCTTCTGGCTTGGGTGGGGCATGGTTTAAATGAAAAACTTATCTTAAATTTCTTTAAGTTTTACATAATTAAAGTCCCTAACGGTACAATGACACCTGAAAGGAACAAGGAAGACATTGTAGAAATAGGAACATCCAAACTAACTCCTAAGAAGAATGCCAATGCTGGAGGAATAGCTCAGCAGTTAAGTGCTTGCCTAGTAAGCCCAAGGCCCTGAGTTTAATTCCCCACTACCGCATAAACTGGGTGTGGTGGCACACACCTGTAATCCCAGCACTTGGGAGGCCGAAATAGGAGAACTGCCACAAGTTCAAGGTCAACCTAAGCTCCATAGTGGGTTAGGACCAGCTTCCAAAACAACACCACAACAACAGAAACAACAAAAACCTTACTCTTGGGCTGGTTGAATGCTTAGCAAGTGCTTAGGTAAGTGCTAAGTACCTGAGTTCAATTCCCCAGTACAACATAAGCAGAGTGTGGTGGAGCACACCTGTAGCCCCAGCCCTCGGAGGCTAAGACAGGAGGATTGCTGTTCAGTTTAAGGTCGGCCTGGGCCCCACAGTGAGGTCACGACTAGCCTGGGCTATAGAGCAAGACCTGTCTCAAAAAAAAAAAATAAAAAATAAAAAATAAAAAGCCAATAAACTACAGTAAACATACTCCCTTGAAACCCGGGACATTCGTGTGCATGGAAAGGCTTTGCAGCTCACACTTGGTGCAGATGCCTTCATGGCTCGCCTGTCTCCTGTCTTGAGGATGTAACTCTCTTTTTACGCAGTATGCAGTTAAGTCTGCCTGTTCTTCTGTGCAGCCGCTTCTGTAGCTTGACTGCATTCTTTCAAAGGCACAAGAACTGAGGGAAGTGAGGAGCTGTGCCGGGGCCCAGCTTCCTGGTAACACAAGTGTGCGTGTGCTTAAGAGAAAACACTCCTATAATTGGAACAAGTCAATCTTTTCCCTCTGCTCATATCTACAGCAGGGGAATGGTCTGAAACACTGTGTGCATGGCAAGGGTGCCGACAAGACTGACGAGACTGTTGCTACTGTGTAGACACGCGGAAGCAGCCGCTCCCTGCCAGTGTTTACGGAGACACACTCAGATAGTCAGGCGCCATGCATCTGTGCTTCACCTCTACTACTAGCCTCCGGCCATGCGGATTTATAACGTCTTCTTCAGCCCACCTTAGTGGCTATGGAGTGAGAAGGGACAGTTTTGGAATAGTTTTACAATGTGAATGTCTTGTATTTGTATTTAAACATAATAGTGCTATATGCTAGGCTTCATCATTTTCTCTCCTAATTTTTTCTTATTTTTCCACTTTTATGTGTTTTTCTTTTTTGTGTTAAGTATCATTTTAACATATTATGAGTGGTGCATTAAAAGTGTAGCCTTGAATCAATAAGGCAATATATTTGCCAATCACATAATATATACGTTGTATTTTAATAGCCAATAGGTGATGCATTGTAACATGACTATGAATGGCTTAGTGTAACGTTCTCAGAGTCCTGGGCTCAATCCCTCAGCACCACATAAAAGCTGGCCAGCTGTGGTGGTACGTGCCTGTAATTCCAGCACTCAGGAGGGCAAGGCAGGAAGATTGGTACACGTCCAAGGCCAGCATGGGCCACATCCTGAGTTCAGGACCAGCCTGGACTATACAGCAAGAACCTGACTCAGGTAAAAAGTGAAAATAAAAATGAGTAAGTACATGAAAAATAAGTGTTAAGGCGTTGAAAATAACCTGCATTAGAAGAGCAAGTGACCACAGGGCTCAAGCCCTGGTGCCTTCTCGGGCCCCCGGTTCTACTATGTCACGTGGTTGAGGAAGCACGTGGGGGATGTTCTCAGCGCCGGCAAGTTGAAAGAGAAGAGCTTCGGGCTTTCACAGGGAGACACACCGCCGGCAGGCGCCCAGGAGCGGCAGGACAAGTCGCGAGGAATAAAGTCCGCTGCTTCCCCAAGCTAAGCGGAGCACCTGCGTGGCGCTTTCTTGCGCACCTCTCTGGGACGCGGACTCTGGTGGGAGCCACCCTGCTGCTCGCCCCTCCGGGCGCACGCCTCGCCCCAAGGGCCCCGCCGACGCTGACGGACACACACTGGTCCCGGTGGTAGCCACGGCATGTTTATGAGTTGAGAGAAGTAGGAAAAGTCTCACGTGTGGAACTGAAAATTGTAAGTGCAACTTACAGGGAAAAGTCAAGAAGGCGACCGAGCTCTCTGCGCTCCCAGCTTCTCTGCATGAGCCGGGGCCGAGCTAAAATTCTGGGAGCGAAGCCTTCCAGGCCACGTGATCTCGCTTTGCAATGTTTGCTTTTTGGTAATGATTTGTGAAAATAAAACTCGCTGGCGACACTCTTTACTAACAATTTTTATAAATAAAAAATTCAAAAAGAATTGCACAGTGTGAGTAAAAGACTGTTTCGAAAACAAGAACCCGCAGCCGCATGCCTTCTTCTGCCCACGGGAGGGCGCTGCAGACTGATGTTGCTGTTGCAGCACAAATGTGTCCGAGGTCGGAAAGTAAGTCCAAGCAATCGTGTTCGCCTTCAAATACAAAGAAGTTCTTCTTTCGTTTGATCCTCTTCAAGGGTCTGTGCGGAATACAGAGTTTGTATCGCGATCTTTTAAACAAGACCTCAGACAACAGTAACACATGTTAATGGCGCCGCTCGTTTTTAAGTGGCCCATTCACCTTTGAGCTGCGTGCTCCAAGTTCTTAGCTGGCGACCTCTGGTGCATTTCTCCAGTTTTAAGATGCTGCCTCATAAAAAGGGCAATGTCGAAGGGCCGGAGACTGAAGCAGCTGCCTGCGTCTCCTCTGGTCGCGGCTGTGGGACCAGGCGCCTTCTCCCTGGCAGGAGGACTGGCCCAGAGCCAAGGCTGTCTCTCCAGAATCTGTGAGTTTCAAGTCTATTTTTCTACCTAATCCACAGATGTCTAGTCTCTTAAATTTTTCAGAGTCAGTGTTAGGATATGGAACAAAGAAAGTGAAAACATTTCGTCTGTGGTCTTCTCTGATTCAGTAAGAAGACCAAAGGAGCGTCCGGGCCGGGCTCTGTGGTGTAGGTCAATTTTCCCAGCATTCTGGGAGGCTGAGGCAGGAGGATCACAAGTTCCAACCTAGCCTGGGAAATGTAGTGACTTAGCAAGGCCCTGTCTCAATATAAAAAACAAAAACGGACTGACGATGTAGCTCAATGTGAATGCCCTCGGCTCGATCACCCCCCCCCCCACACACACACACAGGAGCATAGCATTCTGGGAACACAGGTGACCATGACTTCCTTTAAAGTCTCCTTCACAGTAATAAGTTCACCTTCATCCCCGCTGATTGTTACAGGGAAGATTCTCTTGGCCTCTCACACCCTAAGGTGTTCCCCAGTTCCTATCAAACTGGTAGAGCTAATATCCAGTTGCTCATTAATGAGCTGATCAATGCTTTGATAATCTTGGACATTATCTTTTATAACTTCACAATTTTGTCTTTTATTTTTAAGGTCTCAATTATCTGGCATTTCTTTTTAAGGAGGGACTCCTCTTTGTTTATTTTCTACTTTTTAATGTATTTATTTATTATGCGGCATAGAGGATCAAACCCAGGGTTTTTGCTGTGAACGATGCTTCCAGCTCATTTTATTTGTTATTTCAAGAGAAGGTCTTTCGTCAGGCACTAAGTTGTCCAGGCTGTCCTCCAACTTGCGACCCTCCTGCGTCTGCTTCCCAGAGTGCTGGGGTTACAGACCTGCTCCTCCAAGCCTGGCTTACTAGCTGTTTTAAATTTGTCTTCATTTCTTCAGACCATTTGGACAGATAATCTAGTTTCTCCACTGATTTGTGGTGGCAGTGATCTCATATTCCACATACCATCTCTGTCCAGTCTGCCCATTGTTCTATCCACATAGCTCCTGAGTATTGGAAGGATTCGCTGCAGCCACGAGCTCCAGGGAGTGTCCCTGCCCTGACCTGCAGTCAGCACTTGCTAGATTTCACCACGCATTTTCTGCATCCCTGATACGCATTGCGGTGGACCCTCCGCAGTACAAAAGCAGCACTTTATGTTTCCAGGACTTCGCAAGCCGCAGGGTTTCTGATTTACTGCACTACCTCCCTCGGATTTCCTTTCCTTGTGTCCCTGCTTGTTGTGACTCAGGACAGCCTGGGCAAGCCAATTCCTTGTATGTAAAAATGGACATCAATGAGTTTTCAGATTACCATAAACACGGCACAGCCGAGTTTCCCTGTGAGTGAATGATCTGCAAGAAGAGGACCTATCAGATGTTCCTTGTTTTCATATTAAGAATTTACTCACTTCATGTACAAAACTGCTTGGGAAAATTCTGAGGCAACTGGGGCCCTCAGGTGTGTGGACACGAGTACAGAAGCTAGAGGCACTCCTAGCTTAGGAGACTTGCCTTGCAAGCACGAAGCCCTGATTTCAATTCCCCAGCACCACAAAAACCAGGCATGGTGGTGCATGCCTGTAATCCAGCCCCGGAGTCTGGGTCAGGTGGATTGCTGTGAGTTCAAGGCCAATTCTACACCAATCTAGGCCAAAAGTCTGAGAAGCATTTATTTTTTTTTGGGGGGGGGGGGGGCAGTGGGGGTGGAGGTCTTGCCCTGAGGCCCAGGCTGGTCCAGAACTCACTGTGGAGCCCAGGCTGGCCTTGGACCCACAGGAATCCTTCTGTCTCAGCCTTCTCAGTGTTGGGATTGCAGGCGTGTGCCACCACGCCCGGCTTGGGTGGGGCTGGGGAATCTAACTCCATACTTAGCCCTTGACTTAGCACTTGCTGGGCAAGCACTATAGCCGCTGAGCTATTCCTCCAACCTCCGAGAAGCATTTTTTTTTTTTTTATTCTACTTTAGCACAGCAGGTTTTTGGAAGCCTTACTTGAGCCGGCAGACCAAGTTTCTGAAAGGACACATTAGGAGAGCTACCATTGGTTCACTCCTGCCATTAAAATTGGGACGAGCGTGACTGAGGAGAGAATTGTGAAGTTACTGCCCACTTTTGAGCCAACATTTAACCTTGCATGTGTGATGTGTGTAGAAACAAGAAAACTTAAGAAAACACCATTTCACGGACATTCTTTACTCTTCCTTGTTTTAGCTTTCATTTACTTTACTAATTCTCACACATGTTTGATTTGAGAAAAACGCATTTTGTCTAAATGTATCCCAAAATGTTAGGTAGCATATAATTTGATTCAAGATCATTTCTATAATGTCTCTTTTTTATGTTCTTTCACAGGAAAATATAATTGCTGCCTTTAACTTGGATCCTAAGTTATTTTCAGTTTAATTTTAATTGCTTTAATTAAATAAACTTCAGTCTTTGCCCCAGGGATAGATCTACAGCGGGCTTTACTAGCAACACCATAACACAGCTGGAATCCAGTAGTGTACTTCAGGTCAGGGAGGGCAATGACCTTGGCCTCTGGGATACTATGGTAAGAATCAAAGAGGTCGGGGCTGGAGGAGCAGTACAATGGTTAGAGAACTTACCTAACAAGTGATGCCCTGAGTTCAATTCCCTAGCACCCCATAAATCAGGTGTGTTGGCACATGCCTGTAATCCTAGCGCTCAGGAGGCTGAGGCAGGAGGATTGCTTGGTGTTTGGGGCCAGCCTGAGCTACACAGTAAGTTCAGAATTGACCTGAACCCTTTCTTTTCAAAGAAAAAAAAAATGATTTAAAGAGGTGGTCCCTGTGGCGCAGGTCTGTACTTCTAGCACTGTGGAAGACCCACGCAGGTAAATCAGAAGTTCGAGTTCAAGCCCAGCCTGAACAACTTAGAGATTTTGTGAGGTCCTGTCACCAACTCGAAAGTAAAAAATGGTCTGGGAATGTGGACCCGTATGAAGGCCCTGGGTTCCTTGCTTTGTACCACGCACAAAAAATTATAGCAATAGTAGGAAAATTAAGTTGAACAGAATTTGATTAAAATCCACTTCTGACCAACGAATTGTCAGCCACTCGTCCATTTTATACATGCTTGCCTACAGGGACACTGTCCTTACCTGGCTGACCCTTGGTCCACTGCTCGGGAGAAGGGCCTGACTGCCCTGTGTGCTTTCTTGTGAACAGTCTGTACCTTCTATATTGCCCTTACAGCACCGTCATCACAGCTGCCAGTCCACAGGTGGAACTCAGGACAGAAGACACATAAAAGAGAAAGCCAGGAGCCCTGCCCTCCACAGCCCAGGGTTTCCACACATTCACGCACACAGAGCTGCCTGGCCGGACGCCGCGTCACAGGTAAACACTCGGCAAGCACGAGAGCTCGTCCGAGTCTGACAGCTGAAGTGCTTCACAGAAAACGAGTGGAAAGAGGAGGAAACATCAGCAAGTCCGATGTGCTCACTCTCCTAGCAGACGTGTGGCAGCCAGATCAGGGGAAGGGAGGCCGCACCGGAGCCACAGTGAAGTCTAAGCAAGAATAATTGAAGTTTTAGTTTGGGTAATTAGTTAACAGTTTTCATGCAATGAGAAAAACATTTAAATAATTTCTAAAACTGGGCTTAATTAATTAGGATGAATCTCTTCCTTTTAAGAGAAGCATTATTAACACTTGGAAAAGCATTAACATTACTGTGTTCCCAATACAAGGCTCGAGATGTGGAAAAGGATTTGGGGAAATTTTGAGAGATGAGGAGAGACATTCCTTGACAGTACGCCGTAACGACTGACTACAGTCTGTAACATTTTTCCTTGCCAATCAAATTGATTGATCACTGACTGGCAGATTTATTATATCCTGGGGGTGTTAAGGAAACTGGCTTCTGTCCTAGAAGCTATTGTAGCTATGACAAATACTTTTGATAAGTTAAGTCAGTTACATTTAATAAAAACTACATTCCATGTATTTTTCTTTGGATTCATCCTTCTTCCTCCATTTGTAATAATTCAAGTCTCCTTGATTTGGAGACCTTCAAAATCTCTGTCTCTTCTTATTACCACTGTCAAAAGTCTTCCACTAAGGGCCCCTCTAAAATTATGCTGAAGGGTTTTCTTTCAGTTTATGTGATGCTGGAAAATCAGACTCAGGGCCTTGTGCTTGCCGGGCAAGTGCCCTAACTGCTGTGGTATTCCTCCAGCCATCCAAAGCTCTCTTATGTCTCACACTCCTTAGTACGAACCACCAAAACACTCCATTTCATCTTTTCTTAGGAAAAACCCGCACAGACTTCTTCATTATCTCTGTCTAAATTTCTCCTATGAATGGTTTTCAAGATCAAGAATGACATCGTTCATCTTCCTACTTAAAATTATTTGTAGTCCTAATGCTCAGGGGGCTGAGGCCGGAGGATTGTCAACGCCGGGCCTTCCCAGACTATTTGAGCCCTTGTTTCAAAAAGCCAAAAACAAAACAAAATGAACAGCCCTCCCTTGGTTTGTAATATTTGTTCCAACTATAATCTAGGAAAGAGGGGGAGGACTTGGAAAAGTGGATGGGTGCAGAAGGGAAAGGCTGATTTACATTCTCTGAATTCCAGTTCCTTCTGCCTGATCTCAGGGGCGGCTGTGGCCGCGTGGGCCCTGACTACACTTCTCCTGAAAAAATATGTCATGAGAGGCTTGCCCAAGTTGACACTTGTGCAGATCTGAGAAGCTGCTCCGCAGAGCTGGGATTCCAGGCCAGTTCTGCGTGCTTTCTTCCTTTGACAAATACCCCGTGCATTCCTTCTCATGCAAGTTGCACCTGCCACCACCACCAAGTTGAGGGCCCTTCTCCCCACCTCCTGTCAAGATCCACGGGCTACCTGCATCCTCCAGATCTCCCTGACTTTCATAAACAACATGACGGCTTAGTCCCCTCGCCCGACCTCCAGATTGGGTGAGCTGTCTCTTCTGTGTGTTCCCTTCACATCCTGTTGTATTTTATAAACATCATTATTACATAACAAATACAGAAAAATGTGTCTTAAGTGTATAGTCTGATGAACTAGTAGCAAGAATCTGGAAGAAGAGCACAGTGGCTAGAGGACATGCCTAGCGGTGCAGGGCCCTGAGTTTGATTCCCCAGAATTACATAAATCAGGTATAGTGGTGCAGCTCTGTAATCCCAGCACTCAGGAGGCTGAAGCAGGAAGATGGCTGTAGGTTCAAGAGCAGCCTGGGCTACATAGTGAATTCAGGACCAGCCTGTACTGTAGAGAGAGAACCTGTTTCCACTCTCACCCAAAAAAGAAATAGTAAAAAACAAAACTGTCCAGCAGATCAGAAAATCAACAGCACTCTAAAGACCCTCCCCATCATGACCTCCACAGTCTTTCCCATGGGTAATCATGTCCTGGCTTTCAAATTCATTCATCTTGTTCACTTGCCTATAAATTTTTAATAAATCAAATCATACTACCCAGTTACAAAATTTTCCCTTTATTGTACATAGCATTTTTATTTTTTATCAAAATTTTTTATTATTGAGCCACCTTTGGGGAATGTAGACCATGGAATGGAACTACTAGGTCTTAGATTACAGGTATGGATGAAGCCACGCATGTTGCTGCACACCTGCAATGCCAGCACTCAAAAGGCTGAGGCAGGAGGATTGTTCTGAGTTTGAGGTCAGTCTGGGCTATATTGTGAGTTCAGGACCAGCCTGGACTACAGACCAAGACTCTGTCTCAATAATAAAAAAAAATGTATACATACACACATATACATATATGTTTATTTTTAGTACATACTGGCAAGCAGTTTTCTAAGAGAGCAATTTATATTCCAAGGTGTGTTTTTGTAGCTGATCCTCATTTTCGTTAGCCACTGTTGCATCTACAATGGCAAAACTTCTGTGTCTTCTCTGACCTCTTCTCTCTCGCTCACCTAACGTGACATCTAGACAGTACCTTTGTAAAATCGGGTGGGTTGATAAGTAAGTGAACACTGTGCGATTATTTGCTTGCTTTTATTTTTTGATTCTGTAGGTCCTAAATCTTAAAAATAGACATCAATAGAAGTAAGATAAGCTCTACTGCTTAGTTAAGAAAACATATTAAATCACAATGCAAAGCCTCCAAATGCTCTAAGCTTCTCATCTCACCACAGGGCCATCCAGTGGTCCCCAAGGAGTCAGGACAAGGAGCAAAGTGTCTCCGAAGCTTCCTTTCTCCTGCTTGCTTTTACACTCTTTCACAGGCTCTTAGGCAGCGTGCAAGCAGGGACGGGCGTTGGGGCCAGGCTGCCCTACTTTGCTCCCGACTTCATCACTCACTACCTACTGAATCATCTCTCCGGACTCGTTTCCCTGTCGTGGTGCTGTTATGAAGATTGAATGAATTAAGCATGTAATTCTCAGAGCCTTTTTGACATATAGAAAGAGCTCAGCAGGATAAGCTCCTCCTGTAATTGTCCAGCCACCAGGGCTCACAGTCCAGCAACGTTCCTAGAAGTAGAACTGATTGGTAAGACTCTCAGGGCAACCTCTGTGTCGGACCCCCAGAGTCTGCGTTTCTGGGTCCATGTTACGCACATTTGCCATCTATTGTCTATTATGGGTAAGTGCCATGACTCCCCAGAAGGACAGTAAACTCCTTAAGGACAGTGGCCGATTCGTTCTTCATGGTTCCAGAGTCACCTGTTAGCTTGCAGGACTCTAACTGATGAAGTCCCCAAGCCTGTGCTTGAGCAGGCCAGAGGTTGGAGAGCTGTGGAGAAGCAAGGGGCTCCTTCTTCTGTCATGATGAGTGGAGGTGGGCTGGCTGGCACTCTGCAATAGGTTGGCAGGGGAGTGTGCTGCTCTCTTGGGTGAAAGATAACTGCACGCATGTTGACATCGCAGTGCTTAGTAAATATTTATTATCTATCCACCTATCCCTTGCTCTTTCTGGACCTCCCTGTACTTGCCTCGCTCCCGTCACACCCACTTGTGTTTGGGCCACTGTCCCATTTGTTTGGAGCCCTTTGGACTTCTCTGGTCCTTTTCAGATTGACTAGCAATAAACCAGTAAACCAGACTCCTACCTTAAAAAAAAAACAACTTTCATGGTTCATGACTAACCCCTCTGAGTTAACTATAATTAGATGGGTATATTCTTAGCCTATGAGAAATGTGATCAGGTTGGACATGGTGGTGGCATACCTGTGATCCTAGCACTCTGGAGGCTGAGACAGGAGGACTGCTGTGAGTTGGAGGCCAGCATGGGCAGCCAAGTGAATTCAGGACCAGCCTTGACTACAGAGTGGGATGTTGACTTCAAAACAAACGAAAGAAGAAGAAAAAAATTCTGTTCAGATAAAATTGTGGTTTAAATACTTTTTCTCAAGGAGGAATTCATAACTGTTGTTGGCAATGAATGAACAGGAATTATATAGAACATTTCCCCATGAGAGCTGGCATCCATCTTTAGTAGAAACTGCACAGGTTAGATTCTGTCATTAGGACTTGGTAGAGAATTTACTATGCTAGCTGATGTCTACAGAGCGGTCACTCAGCTACAGAGCTTGACCTGTGGCCCCCTTGAGCAGGAACTCCCTCCAAGGCTGACTTTTATTCCACTGCTCCACTGGATTATGAGACAGACTAAGTGATCTCCAAACACCTGCTCAGGTCTTGGAAGCCCAGGGGGTTGTGGGACATGGAGGTAAGGGAAGACGGCAGAGCATCAGAGGACAGACAGGCCACCACTTGCTTTGGGCGAATCCCTGTGCAAGGCAGGGAGGTTAGGACAGAAGGAAAGGACCAGGGGTACGTCTGCTGAGCCGTGATGACAGCAAGACCAGCTGTCTGAGGACTACTTTCGGCCAGATGATGTTTGCATGCAAGGGTTAGAAGGGTGAGAAAGTCCAGTTTGGACTTGAGTTGACCTACCATCATCCACTGCTCCCACGGCACCTATCCTGGAATGAGCTCTAAGGGAGAACTCTGCCAGCCAGACCTGGAGCCTGCAGGCCCTTATAGGGCTGGCTCTTCCAGGCTCCTGACACTCCAGGGCAGGCTAGGAAGGTGATCTAGCGGGGACGCTTTTTCTGAGCCTGCTCTGGGTACCCCCGGAAGCCGGAAGCCTGGCCAGCTCAGCTGCCTGGGGACACATGCACACGCAATACCAACATCCTTGCACTCCCTTTTTCACACCCGTAGACTGCTGCCTTCATTTTCTCTTCAACAAACTGCTATCTTTCTCACCGGGCTCAGCAAAAGCAGTATTCTGTCAGCTTTGCTCACTGCCATTATCCCAACTCAGAGCAGAGCCTAAGGTGAAGTCTCAAATATTTGCTGAATTACCTGTTACTTAAAACAAGCCAAATGTCAGGACAAGCAGTCCACTTTCACAGGACAAGCAGTTAAATATAGGGAACATTACTTCACACCTGTTCTTGTGAGATGGATAAAGGATTTCACTGGGTGAGTGACTTGACAGATACCACAAAGTGATTCTGATGCGGCCTGGAGGTGGGCAGAGCTGTGCATGCCTGCCATTCCAGTTTCTTGGTAGGCTGAGGCAGGAAGATCCTAGGTTCAAGACCAGCCTGGGCAACTTACAGAGCACTTACCCAGCTTGCCTGATGTCCTGGGTTCAAAATGGAGAGAAAGACAGCAGACAAAGGACCTGGAATAGACTGGCTCACTTCTCCCTTCCCTGTGCTCCTGCGTGCTAGGTAAGCCGTCTTCTGCTGAGCCACATTCCTAGCCTAGGCTGGCTTCAGATCCGTGATCCCTCCGGGAGTCCAAAGCCCCTTTTATTGGAAACAAACTGACTACTAAACTGGAACACACAGCTGTATTTGTCTGGTTTTAAATCTTAAAAGGATGTATTGCTTTTTTCCCTGAAAGAGACAAACTAACACATGACACAACTTATGTAAATATTTTCAAGGTTTTATTACAAACCAGAATTGGCTTATCACACACAAAAAAAGTTGTGTGGCAGGGAAGAGGGATTGTACATATTATAACCATGTTAATTACAGTACATTAAAATGGTGGTTTACGTTACAAATAAGCCTGTAAGTTTAAATATACTAGTGTTATAACCCAATGTACAGACATTCTTTATACAATACATACAATTATCAGGAATGCAAAAAAAAAAAGCCCATAAATAATGCCCATTTTACAGGTGACATTTTAAACAATGAAAACACCAATGGCTGTAACTGACATCTGGGGCATTGGTCCATAAAAACCCTTTCTAAAAATAGAAATATTTGTAGCAGCAATGCTTTCTTTAAGCATCTGGATGCAAGTCATTGCAAGACCATTTCAATAAATTTTAGTTATTAACTATATCTTACAAAAAAACAGCCTTCACATAAATTTATCTTCCAAATATGGAAGAAACAAACAATGTCCCACATTGTAGTGTCCTGCAAGTGTCACATTGATGCTTATAACAAAATCCGTCTGTGATCAGGCATACCACACTCACACCACTGTTCACACAGGAAGTCCACAAAGAAAAATAAAGCGCCGAAACACTCTGCAATAGGAAAAGCTTTGGAGCTAACACGATCTTATCAGAAAAGGCACATTTCAGAACAGTCGTCATCCCAGCCCAGACAGACCTGCAGAGGGCCCTTCTCGGGCCAGTGTCTTTCTTCTAACAAGCCTATAGCATCTGTCTCGGGCAGCACTAACGCTCAGTTCAGAGATAGCACCACGTTGGGATGGAGGATAAAAAAGGAAGCGTCACGAGCTCACTGAGAGGAGGATGTGCTCTTCAGAATGCTTTCAGCAGACATTGTGCAACAGGACTGCCCACCTTCCAGGGAGGTGCGAATTCTCCTCGAGACGTCCTGCAGCTGGCAGCTCCGCCGTAAGGCTAACTAAAACTTGAAAACCCACGCATACGACCCTTCAAAGCCGCCCGAGACTGCTCAGAGGAAAGAGTCCATGGGAGGGGCGTACGAGAAGCCAAGGAAGGCCTCGGCAGCTTCCTTCACGCTGGCTGTGATGAGGATGCTGTCAGGCGACCTGCCGATGGAGTTGGGGACAGGCTCTTCGGTAAACTCGGGATCAAAGTGCCGCAGGTCACTGGGTCCACTCTGTAACAGGAAGAAGAAAATACAGTGGTGTCAAAGATGACATGGGTATGAGACAGGGAAATTCGTAGGCTTTCAAAACTAGGGCTCAACTCTTCAGGGGTTTGAAAACTTGTGTGAGCTTGCTGGAATAAAAAATTCTACTTCTCCTCTGAGAAAATAACGGGTCTACGGATGTAACACCTGCCAGATTACTCAAGTCCCACCAACCACAATTCTGACTTGAGACACAGCCTTTGGGCCTCCCTATCCTTAGAGGGACGGACGGATACTTACCACATTTGGGTTAAAAGGGGGAGTGATCTTCTTATTAATGAGATCATCCCAGTTAATTAGGGAGAAGAAGACATGATTCTTAATCTCCATCTGTTGAGAAGAAACAGACATTAATTTAGACGGGCAGAATTTAATAAAGGCAGAGAGGTCCAGCGTGCCTCCCAGAGGGGCTGGAAAACAGGAAAGGGCTACTCACAAAGTCATCCTTGGCACCCAGCCGCTTTGTCCGCTCCTTCTGCAGGAGGCCCTCCAGGAGTTGTTTTGCGGAATTTGTGATATTTGGTTTCAGCTGGAGGGGCTTGTTCAGGATGTTGTCATACATCTCGGCTGTGTTTCGGCTATAAAAAGGAGGCTGAAAGAAGGGAAAAAATTCCATGTAACTGAAGTATTCCATGTAACTGTTATCAACCAAGAAAAAGAACTGAGCTGCAATCATCTATAACTCGGTTTGAGACAGTCTTTCCCTGCATGTTTTCTTTGCTCGTGATTTCTAAATATTGATTTTTGAAACATTTATTGGAATATGGGTAGTCTATGCTAATGAGGCACGGTTTTCACTATCCTATGGGTTAAGGGTGATCTAGTAAAATGTGAAAATTACAGAAAAAAACCTGCTAAGTAAGAAGTTCTGATAAGCCCACTGATTAGGGCAAGGCCAGTGGCCACACCTGCATTTTGGCCTATCTCCAGTTAACTCCAGACTGTAGCATGCCAATGTTCTGGAGAGTATGACAGAACTAACAGTGGCTCCCCACAGGCTACTCACCAGGCCATACAACATCTCATACAAGACAGCTCCCAGGCACCACCAGTCCACCGTCCTGTCATAAGGCTGCTTATGAAGCACCTCAGGTGCAAGATACTGAAAGACATAACAGGGAAACGGACTTTAGAATCTAAAAAACCTGCTAAACCCAAGGATAGGCATGCACTTGAAAGAGGCTAACAGCCAGAGTCACTTGCAGGATATATTTCTTTAGATTACTTTCTAATAAAATGTCTATTTTTTTGTCAGGCTGATTGGCTCTGTATGTATACTGATATTTGGGAAGCAATTGGGCACCCACAGGTACCTTATTTGGGATTTAGAGAACTCTCTTTTTTAATTTTTTTTAATGACAAAGACCTTACCAATGGCTAGTTTTATTTAAAGCAACAGAAAGCCTTAGCATTTCCCATGTTGCACGGAATAGTAAACGGAAGTTCCCTTGCACTGAAATCTCTTCTAAGCTTACTTTTTGGGTAGCTGAAAGCACTGCTAAGCACTTCTCTCCCAGAAGAGGGAGCAGACTTGGCAGCCAGTCAAGTGCGCCCATACCTCAGGCGTGCCACAGAAGGTGGATGTCGTGCCATTGTGTTCAATGTTCTCCTTGCAGAGTCCAAAGTCAGTAAGGACGATGTGTCCCTGGGAATCTAGCAAAATGTTTTCTGGTTTTAAGTCTCTGTTAAAAAAGCAAAAGTAAAACAAAATAAACAAACAGTGGTTGCACTTATTAATTTCACCTTATGTAACATCCTCTACAAAGATTATTGCTGGGTATTAGAAGCACTTAAATTCACTACAGTTGAATGGTGCTTCATGAAGGGAGTTCTTGTTCTGCTAATCTGTTCTGGATTAGGCAAAATCCCAGCTGGCTGGTTCCCCAGTGGCGTGGAGCACGACAGCTCACATGCTGGAGCATGGGGTTTCAGGTGACCAAGGTGTACACAAACACGAATTAAGGTTCCAGCGAAGACTGGGGCTACATCTTCCCACCCAGGAAGGCAGGCTTACAAGCTCTCCGACTCACCTATAAACAATGTGCAGAGAGTGCAGGTAACCCAAGGCACTGGCTATCTCAGCAGCATAGAAACGAGCCCGTGGTTCTAGAAAGCAGCGCTCCCTCTGGAGATGGTAGAACAACTGCAGGAGACAAGATGGCACTGAGTTAGTCGGGGCTGCCAAAGCACCAGGTTACCCCCGACACACAGTTAAACAGGACAATTACAGGAAGGGGCCCTCAGTGATTCACTAGTTATTTGAAACCTGGCCAGTTAAAGGAAGTCCTCATTCTGGTAATTCCCCTCCCTGCAAGTATCTCTAAAAATAAATAGCTTATCAGAGACCCCTCCCCAAAGTTGGCTTCGCTCTCCGCACTGGCTCACCTCTCCACCATTAATGTAGTCTAGGACAAAGTACAGTTTGTCAGCAGTCTGGAAAGAGAAGTGAAGGCCCACCAGGAAAGGGTGCTTCACATTCTTCAGCAGAACATTCCGCTCTGACATGATATGCTTCTCCTAGGAAAAGGAAAATTACATTATTTGGTGGCACATTTCAACTCGGCACCAAAATTCTAAGGTAAAGAGCCAATGAGCGTCCACCGCTGACCACAGGCCATTTCATACCTCCTTCTTTTTCAGGATCGCTTTCTTCTGTAAGACTTTGACTGCATAGAACGCTTCTTCTGCCTTGTGTCTCGCAAGAAGAACCTGAAATTTCAATTTAAAAAGTTATCTTTCTATCCTTATCCAGGGAATGTAAAATGAATAGCTGAAAGAGTGTATCTGAAAAGTCTCTGCATTTGAATTTACCTTTCCAAAACTGCCCTTCCCAATCACTTTCAAGAAGTGGAAATCAGATGGTTTAGCATGAGGATTGGATGATGGACCAAGGTTGATCTGTTGAGATGGACTTGGCTGGAAGATAAAACAGTCTTCCTTAATATCATCACTTCCAGAAAAGGCATTATATTGAAATACAGGCAGTGTATAAAATACAGTTAGCAAGTAACTGAGACAAGTGAAACACTTTTAAACATAGTCAACGAGATTCACATCTATCCATGTTACTATTCCCAGAGTATGGGATTTGCACAAGGCCACGTTGTAAACCGACAAAACTTTTATGACATTGCCTTTGAAAACACTCCGCCGACTCAATAGTTTAACACATCAGTTATTATGCCATGAACCAATGAAGCATTCCTGTCTTGATATTAATTTCTAGAAATGCTACCTTCACCTACCAAGGTAGAAATACAAATTCACTTATAATTTTACTCTACATCAGCATCACAAGTGGAAAATACTTACTGGAGGAGAAGGGTTGGCATTCATCAGTTCAGGTTCCTGAGGCTGGGAGATTTTCAAAATGGACTGAACTTCAGGGCTGCAGAGAGAAACAGAAAAAAATTAAAACCCCAGCTCGCCACTAGAGGGCACACAGACACTGAATAGTGCATTTCTGGCTCAAATGTTCAGGAGAATCCAGTATTTAAACTGAAAACATCCAAGTAAACTGCAGATGAGGCAGTATTGCGCTGAGTTTTACGCTAGTCTGGGCTACACAGTGAGTTCAGGATATCCGGCTGGACTACAGAGAAAGACCTTGTCTCAGAAAAAAAAAAGTTTCAGAAAAAGACGACCCAGCCAAATACGGAAATTAAGGGTTTTTTTTTTTTTTAATGGAGAGGTATTGAGAAATGTATCCTCCATGTCTAACACAAGTTTCATCCACAAATTAACATTTAAAATGTTTCAAATTAAAGAGAAAAGGCGTAGCCACCCCACAGAATCTCGCTCTGGAGCCCAGTCTGGAGCCCAAAATGGTGCCACCTCGCCGGCTTAGGGGAGGCTGGGGAATTGAACTCCGGTCCTTAGCAAGCGCTTTAACCTCTGAGCCATTCCTCTAGCCCCCGAGATAGTTTCTGTGGTCGATGAATTCCAACTATACAATTTACAAATTCAAAGTACACCATTGACTTTCTCTAACTGCCCCAAACTTACTGTTTGCACGCATAGGAATTGTTGGCAATCTTCTGAATAAAGTCGTTCAGACCCATCCTCCTCTGTTTCATGAAAGCTGTGAGTGAAAGAGCAGAAGAGAGAGAGAAAAGGAAACGTTAGGAAGGCTTCGTCCTGCCCAACGCCACACACTAATCTGATCCGGGATTTTAAAATACTTCGCCTCGCGTAACCCTAACGTAGAACTCGTTTCTGCGCTCCACTCACCGATAAGGATGGCTACCATGCCCCTCATCCTGGAGTAAGTGAGGGTGCCTCTGGCCGCCTCGGTTTTCACCGTCATCACCAAGAACACCCGGAGAGAAGCACCGGAGACGGGAGACCGAATCGGCCAACACTGGGCCAGGGCCGCGCGGTCGCGTTTATAGACCCGGCGCCGGCTCGGGGGCGGGGCCCAGGCGAGGGGGAGGCGGGGCCGGCAGCCCCGCCCCGGCCCGGCCCCGCCCCCGCCCCGCCCCCGGGCTCCGCGTCGGCGCCCGGGCGGGCGAGCCGCGGCG